>WOXC01006245.1:600000-794501 GCA_011680675.1 Gymnobelideus leadbeateri
TTCATATCATAAAAAGAATTTGTTAGGACTCCTTCACCTATTTTCCCAAATAGTTTATTTAGTATTGCAATTAATTGTTCTTTAAATGTTTGAAAGAATTCACTTGTAAATCCAACTGACCCTAGAGGTGTTTTTTCCCCCTTAGGAAATTCTTTGATGGCTTGTTCAATTTCTTTCTCTGAAATGGGGTTAAGCATTTTATTGCTGGGTGATTTATATTCTTGTAAATATTCATCCATTTCAGTAAGATTGTCAAAGGTATTGGCACACAGTTGAAAAAATTACTCCTAATTATTGTTTTAATTTCTTCTTCAGTGGTGGCAAATTCATACTTTTCATTTTCAATACTGGTAATTTTTCATTTTTTTAAATCAAATTAATCAAAGTTTTATCTAGTTTATATTTTCCTAAAACCAGGTATTAGTTTTATTTATTCAGTATTTTTCTTAATTTCAGTTTTATTAATCTCTCATTTGGTTTTCAGTATTTCTTATTTGGTATTTAATTGGGGGTTTTAAATTTGTTCTTTTTCTAACTTTTTCATTTGCATGCCTAATTCATTGACCTCTTTCCCTTTTATTCTTGTAAGCATTGAGAGATATAAAACTTCCCCTAAGAATCCTTTTTGCTGCACCCCATAAGTTTTGGTATGTTGTCTTAGTATTGTCATTCTCCCATATGAAGTTATTAATTGTTTCTATGATTTTTTGTTTGACCCACTCATTCTGTAGGATAAGATTTACTTTCCAATTAATTTTTAATCTTCCCATGGCCCTTTGTTATATGCAATTTTTATTTCATCATGATCTGAAAAGGATGTGTTTAATATTTTTGCCTTTCTGCATTGGATTGTGAGGTTTTTATGGCCTAGTTGTGTTAACATGAATAACCTTTCCTCAAACCCAGTGTTTTGTGAACTCATGTTGATTGAGTAAGTCTATGGCATAGGAATTGGTTATTAGTTCTTAAAAGATTGTCTTTTGCAATCATACATAATGACTCAGTGTTTGTAGTTCATTTTCAGATTGAAGCAATTATTGTCTATTGTATGAATTTTAAGATTCCATCTTCCTGATTATTATCCAAGGTAATTGTACAGTATGACAGCCTCCATTATTCATTTTCTTTTTGGTGGTGATAGGGAGGAGAGATTTATGATAATAATTCATTTCATTCTTCAATCTCTACTGTGAAAGATTCAAAAGAAGATATATAGATGTATGTGTGTGTATATATGTATGTATGTATAAGTGTGTATGTATGCATATATATTTATAAATTATAAGAACTAATATTCAAATGTAATCAAGAAACAGAGTGGTATAAAAGAGGCAGAACTGTGCAGTGGAGGAGCACACTGTCCTCTCAAATCAGAGGACTCACTTCTGTCATATACCACCTGTGTGACCTTGGACAAGTCAGTTAACCTCCATAAACCTCAGGTTCCTTGATTGAGTTAACTCAGTTTCCAAAATGAGATGGCTGGATTCATTGGCCTCTAAGGTACCTTTCAATTCCCTGATCTGTGATCCTAAGTATCATTCTATAGTGAATATGAGGAATCTGATGTGCTCTTATAATGCTCTTTGAGAGGGACCATTAGCCCAAGTATCACCCCAGGCTTTTAGTATTCATTAGGGAAGAATGCAATGAGGTTGCAGCACAACTTAGAGAACAGCTGGTTGCATAGACTCAAGATTTTTTAAATGTATTTAGAATTTAAATGTATTTAGACCTTGGAGTCAAGATTCCTGGGTTTGAATATTAGCTCTCATGTTTACTAATTCTATTATCCATAGAAAGCCACTTAACTTCTTTGTATTTCCTCTTTTATATTTATAAATTTAGGATGAAAGTATTTGGACCACAAAGAGAATAAATAATGTATTATAAATTGCATGCTGTACATGTGTGATAAGTGCTGGCATAATGCAGAATATGTTTTTATTACATATGCATATTATATTCCATGTAATGTGTGAGTGACATATGTGTGGATACATATCCACACATATGTGGAAGGGGAGAGAGGCATTTATACCATACGTGTGTGTGTATCTCATAACACATTATTATGTATAACATATTAAATGTAGCATAAATAATGCCAGCTTGAAAGTATGTAGTAAGTGCCATATCATATACATGGATGTGTCATTTATTGTGTATGGGTAATAATACTTGAATGATACATGTAAACAATATATATGCATAAATGGCTGGTTTGGAAACCCTCTTTAAACAGAAGATTTTTATTTACAGTGTCCTCTAGGTCTCCAATCAGAGAGTCAGAGAGATTGGATAGTACTAAGGTGACTTTATGTATCACTAAAACTGATACAATCTGGTAGGATAATGAGTTTCCTGATAAAAGAGGATTCTTAACAGATGATGGAATCCAGTCCAAAGGGTGCAGCTGGCAGGTGATGAATAGATGCTTGCTCTCTTGGAAGTTCATTTTAAATGGAGATTTTGAAAGCAATCCTTTACTCTGCCCAATTACCCTGAAGCCTTCCAGTCAGAGAAGAGTGTACTGAGGATACTGATCAGCTGTGTGTAACAAAGCTGATGGATTCACACAAGACAGTGAGTTCTCTAATGAGTTTTCTTGGGGTCATGTTGGATTTCAGTGTAAAGGAATGATACTGTTAAGAGACCATGAGAGGTGGTGTGGAGTCAAGATGGCAGAGTAAAGATGGCAGAGAAGAAACAGCACTTCTGTGGAGCTCTCGCCCACAGCCCTTCAAAATTATGTAAAAGGGGGATTCTGAATGACCTCTGGAGCTCCATAACTCACAAAATGACACAGAGAAACTAACCTCCCTCTGAGGAGAGTGTGCAGCCCTGCAGGGAGTGGCAGGGAGAGGACAGCACAGTGTTCTAGGAGCCAAGACCAGGTCCGAGTGAGTCAGAGGTTTTAGCCGCAGGGCGCCCAGACCAGCAGCCAGCTGGAGGTATGCCAGAACTCCAGCAGCTGTCGCATTTCCAGAATTATCAACACATAGGTGCCTAGGAAAAAGTGAGTGGTCAATGCCCTATGGAGTTCAGGACTAGTTGGGAGAGTGTGTTGCCTCTTACCCATGGGGGTAAAAAGCCACTGAAGAGCCAGCACAGCTTGTGCGACATTGCCACTTTGCAGCTTCAGCTCCTGGCCTGCAGACTGTAGAGGGATCCCGCAATCAGTCTGCGTGGTAATCACTCTTGCTTTACCCTTCTTGGATCTGGATTGTGGTTTTGGGTGGAGGTCTTGGGGTGTGTGACCAGCTTGCCAGACCATGTGGGGGCTTCAGAGAGGCCACCCAACTAATACCTCCAGCAGTTGGGAAAAACCCAGCTTTTGGGACAGAAACTCCCCTGTATGGTGGCAGAGCCTTACTGTGGCAACAAGCCCAAAAGTCAAGTAATTGAGTGGCAACATGCCTAGGCAAAGGAAACAAAATAAACAGAAAAATTCAACATTAGACTCCTATTTGGGGGGCTAAGAGGATCAAAGCATGGAACAGGAGGAGAACTGTGAGGTCAGAACTCCTGCACCAAAAGCCCCAAATGAAAATATGAGCTGGTTACAGGCCATAGAGGACCTTAAGAAACAGATAAGAGAAGTGGGGGATAAATTGGAAAGAGAAATGAGAAAGATGCAAGAAAAGTATGAAATGAGAGTCAACAGGCTGACTGAGGAAAATAACACCTTAAAAAATAGACTAACTCAAACAGCAAAAGAGGATCAGAAAGGCAATGAGGAGAAGAATGCTTAAAAAGCTGAATTTTCCAGATGGAAAAAGAATCTCAAAAGCTCACTGAGGAGAATCATTCCTTCAGACTTAGACTGGAGCAAATGGAAGCTAGTGACTTTATGAGAAATCAAGATGCTATTAAATAGATCCAAATAAACAAAAGAATAGAAGGCAATGTGAAATATCTCATGGGAAAAACAGTGACCTGGAAAATAGATCAAGGAGACATAATCTAAAATTTATTGGACTACCTAAAAACTACCTGAAAAAAAAATCAAAGAAAGAATTTAGAAATCATCCTTCAAGAAATTCTCAAGGAAAATTGCCCTGTTTTAGATCTGGAGGGCAAAATAGAGGTTGAAAGAATCCACAGATCACCTCTTGAAAAAGATCCAAAAAAGAAAACTCCTAGGAATATTGTACCCAGGTTCCAGAATTCCCAGATAAATGAGCGGATACTACAAGCAGCCAGGAAGAAACAATTTCAATATTGTGGAAACACAATCAGAATACCACAGGACCTGGCAGCTTCTACACTGAGGGATCAAAGGGCATGGGATATGATATTCCAAAGAGCAATGGAGCTAGAATTAAAACCAAGAATCACCTACTCAGCAAAACTGAGTATCATGCTTCAGGGGAAAATATGGTTATTCAGTGGAATAGAGGACTTTCAAGCATTCTTGAGGAAAAACCAGAGTTGAATAGAAAATTTGACATTCAGATAAAAGAAGCAAGAGATGCTTGAGAAGTTAAACTGGGAAAGGAAATCATTATGAACTTATCAAAGTTGAAATATTTAAATTCCTACAGGAATAAACGATAACTTTAACTGATATAACTTTTCTCAGTATGAAAATAGTTGAAGAAGGGTATATGGACATATGAATACAAATATGAATGTGTGTATATATGTTTTCATGTATACATAGATAGAGGGCACAGGTCGAATTTAATAAGAAGGGATGATACTTAAAAAGTGAAATTAAGAAGTGAGAAAGGAATATAAAGAGATGAGATGGGGAGAGACAGAATGGGGTGAACTATCTTATATAGAAGAAGCAAGGGAAAATGGTTACAAGGGAGGGCAAGAACAGGAAGGCAAAAAGGCAAAACCTTATCCTCATTGAATTTGGATCAGGGAGAGAATGACATACATCTTAAATAGGGTTTCTCACCCTACAGGAGAGTAGGGGAGAGGGGGATGAAAGGGGGTTTAATGGAAGGGAGGGCATTCTGGGGGGGCAGAGTTGGAAGCACCTACTTTTGAAAAGGGACAGGACCAAAGTGGGGAGTGGACCAGGTGGGAGGTTGGATAGGAGGGAGGGAAATATAGTCAGTCTTTTACAATTTATCTACTATGGTAATGTTTTGCATAGCTACACATGTACAGCATATACTGAGTTGCTTGTCTTCCTTTTAAAACCACTTTTAAAAAATACATAAATACTATGATTAATACTATTGTGCATATAATTGTGAGATAAGATGTGCAGGCATTGGGGCATGAGGATTCACCTTACCGTACTGGAGAAGTCAAAGAGGCTATGGGAGAAGAGATGGGGAAAGAGCAGATTGGATGGGGGGGTATCCTGTGGGGCTGCTATTCTGGGGTGGTGGGTAGGGGAAAAATGGGGAAAAAATTATAACTCAAAATCTGATGAAAATGAATGATGTAAACCAGAAGTTAATAAAGCATTTGAAATCTAAAGAGAGAGAGAGAGAGAGAGAGAGAGAGAGAGAGAGAGATAGATCATGGGTCTTGGAGCCCTCTTTAAATGGAAATAGTGTAAGTAGTTCTTTAATTTGTCCTCCACAGACAGAGGTACTTAGGGTAATGATGAGGATAAGCAAAAAAGCTGATATATACATATATGATATATACACACATATATAAACATTTTATATATATGCTGTGTGTGTGTGTGTATATATGTATATATATATATGTATATGTATATATAGCTCATATGTACACACATAGGTCCCACACATGTATACCTCATTCATTTCATATATGTGATATTTAGCACATAAGATGAATATAGCATTTGTAGGTTTTATAACAAATGTATATCACAAATAATATATAACATGCTACATGTATTATAAATAATGCCAATATAATAAATTACATATGGTGAATGTATGATAAGTGCAACATTATACATACATAATGCATGTGTAATATGCTCATACATATACATGAGCAATATGTGACATGTAATTCATGGGTGATAGATATAAGCAATACATGTGAAAAGATTGCTTGTTTAGGACCTCTCTTTAAGTGGAAATTGTGGGAAGAATTCTTTACTCTGAACTCCAGACTTCTATTTAAAGAGGGAGAGGGTAGTGAGAGAAATGATAACATGTAGTAGCAAAGCAAATTTAATATTATACAATGATGAGTTTCCTAATGATGAAGTTACTTGGAGGCATGACAGAGTCCAGTTCAAGAAATGCAAGCTGATGAGAAATGAAGAGATGGCTAACTGTTCAAATGGAGGCTTTGCAAGGACTTCTTCGCTCTATTTTATTTTAGCTTAGTGGTGTCAAACTCAAATAGAAACATATCTCTGTAGACTTAGAAAGCTACAACTTCTTTCCACCCTGGGAACTGGGTAATGGGCAATAGAGCAACCAGTTGGCACACATTCCTGTTCCCAGAACTGATTCAGGCTTCCTATGAGATCTTTTTCTGTTCTGATCCTTCTAGCTCTAGTGTTCACTCTCATCTCCCTTACTATTCCTGGATGCTAGAATGATCCTCACCATTGCTGTCTCTACTACCACTCTACTCCTAGCTTGTGTCTATAACGTCTACAGATTTTTCTGTCTTCCTAAGTTGCCCTGGGCTGGAAAAGGAACTTTCTTGGCCTTCCTGATCAGAATTCAATTTGCCTCATTTGCCAGGTTTTGGAAGAGGAGTGTTGAGTGAGATCAGAAAAATGAACACTCTAGCACTGTCATCTTGACTCTTGTCTCATGAAGTTTACTTTCTAAACTATGTATATACTGAAGGAGAATGAAGTGTCCTGGTGTTACCTAGTATGTATCATCATGAATAAGTGTGTCCTAAAACTCACTGACAAAAGCAAAATGCTTTGCTGAGGGGCTTATGAGCTATAATTTGGAGAGGGTTTCTTTTCCACAAAATACCTAGAAACTGAGAGGGTTAACAGGAAGTCAAGAGTGAGTGGGGCTCATGCACTTCATTAAGTACAATGTGAATCTGGAGGCCCTCTAGAAATAGAATAAAATGTTAAAGGGACTGTACCTAGTCAAACAATCACCATTTGAAGTATGTGAGGAAGCTTAGCTTGGAGAAGAGCAGAAATAGCAAAGAAATAACTCTTGCTATTTGAAGAGTTGTCATCATGAAAAGGTATTATACTTTTCTTCTTTGTCAAGAGACAATAAAAAATGACTAATAGAGGAAAGGTACAGAGAGTCAGCATTTGATCCTATACAAAGATAAGTTTCTGAAAGGTTAGAGCTGTCCGAAGGTAGAAGGACATGCCTTAGGAGGTAAAGCTTCAAGCAAAGGCTGGAATACCAAATTTCAGGCATGTTATAGAGGGGATTGCTATTCAGTTATCAATTGAATTCAATGAAATCTTGAATATCCTACAATTATATGGTTCTATACATTTCAATACCTTGAATTGTTTGTTGTTTTCAATAATAAAAAGGGTTTCAACCAAGATGTGTTTTGATAACCTTATGAAAAATGGTTATAGTTATAATATTCTCACTCTGAAGCTCTGAAAACTTATTCTTCTTGGTCTATATTGAAGCTATAAGCAGACACTGGAAATCACATAGAACAGAAGGAGAGAAGAAACCAGGAGACAAGAACAAAGTAAATTAATGCCTGTTGTGTCTAAAATGTGAAAAAAATCAATATAATTTCAGTCAAACATAGTGAGAAATAGAACTTATACTTAGCGCAGAATTGTTCTCATTTTTTTCAATAACCTTTGACAAAGCATCTACCATGTACCATGTGCAAAAAATTATGTCAGAACATAGACATCATTTTTCAAACTGGTAAAAATCAAGAGATAAACTTTAGAATGTTAATTTCTTTAAACATTTTTTCTGTAAACTCAGATTTTTAATTTATTTTTAGTTTTCAACATTTCATTTCCACAAGATTTTGAGTTACAATTTTTCTCTCCCTGTCTTTCCCCTACCCCCACCCCAAAATAGCAAGCCTACTGAAAGCCCTTCCCTCAATCTGTTCTCTCTTATATCCTCCCCATTAATCTCCCTAATTTTCTAGTAGGGCAAGATGGATTTCTATACACCAGTACCTGTTTATCTTATTTCCCAGTTGCATGTAAAAAAAAAAACAAACAAATTTTTAACATTTGTTTTAAAACTTTGAGTTCCAGATTTTTCCCCCTTCTTCCCCCCTCACCCACCCCCACTGGGAAGATAAGCAATTCAATATAGATTGTACATGTGTAGTTACCCAAATCATTTCCATAGTAGTTATATTGTGAAAGACTAACTATATTTCCCTCTATTATATCCCTTCCCCCACTTTTTTCTATTTTCTCCTTTGACCCTTTCCCTTTTCAAAAATGTTTGCTTCTGACTACCCTCTTCCCCAATCTACGCTCTCTTCTTTCCTCACCCCCCTCTTATTCCCTACCCCCCTATTATCCTGTAGGGTAAGATACTCAATTGAGTGTGTATTTTATTCCCTCCTTAGGCCAAATTCAATGAGAATGAGGTTGTCCCATTACCTTCTACCTTCCTGGTCTTCCCCTCCATTGTAACAGTTTTCTTTTGCCTCTTTTATATAACTTACTGGAATCTATTGCTCCCTTTCATCTTCTCCCAATAAATTTCTCTCTAATCTCTTAATTTTATTTTTTAGATATCATCCTTTCATATTCAGCTCATCCTATGCTCTCTATGTATACATGAACATACAAATGCTCACACTCACACACACATATATACACATACATCCTCCTATATGTATATATATATATATACATATATATATACATATAGGAGGATGTATATATACATATATATACATATATATATATATATATTTATTCACTTCAACTATCCTCATATGGAGAAAAGTCTTATGAGTTTCAATGATCATTTTTCCATGTAGAAATGTAAATAGTTCAACTTTAATAAGTTCCTTATGATTTATTTTTCCTGTTAACCTTCTCATGTTTCTCATGCTTCTTGTATGAAAGTCAATTTTTTTCCATTCAGCTGAAGTTTTTTTCATCAAGAATGCCTCTATTTCATTGAATGACCATATATATTCCCCTTTAGCATTATACTCAGCTTTGCTGGGTAGGTGATTCTTGGTTTTAGTCCTAGCTCCTTTGACCTCCAAAATATCAGATTCCAAGCCCTTTGACCCCTTAATATAGAAGCTTCTAGGTGTTATCCTGATGGTGTTTCCACAATACTCAAATTATTTCTTCCTGACTGCTTGCTGTATTTTCTCCTTGACCTGGGAACTATGGAATTTGGCTATAATATTTCTAGGAGTTTTCCTTTGGGGATCTTTTTCAAGAGGTCATTGGTGAATTCTTTCAATTTCTATTTGGCCCTCTGGTTTTAGAATATCAGGTTAATTTTGCTTGATAATTTCTTGAAAGATGGTTTGCAGGCTCTTTTTTTATCGTGGCTTTCAGGTAGACGAACAATTTTTAAATTATCTCTTTTGGATCTATTTTCCAGGTTGGTGGTTTTTCCAATGAGATATTTCACATTGCCTTCTATTATTTCATTTGTTCAGATATGTTTTATAGTATCTTGAATCACTGCAATATGATTTTAAAGGAGTTATTCTCTTCAGTGACTTTTCCATCTGGTAAATTTGGCTTTTTAAGGCCTTCTTCTCACTGCTTTTTGGGTCTTTTTTGCCATTTAAGTTAGTCTAATTTTTAAGGTGTTATTTTCTTCAGTGCATTTTTGGGTCTCCTTTAGCAGGCTATCGACTCACTTTTCCTGATTTTTCTTGCATCATTCTCATTTCTCTTCCCAATTTTTCCTCTACTTCTCTTACTTGATTTTCAAAATCTTTCTTGAGCTCCTCCATCACATATAACCAATTCATATTTTTCTTGGAGGCTTTTGATGGAGGAGTTCTGACTTCACTATCTTCTTCCCACTTTATGCCTTGATCCTTTTTGTCCCCAAAAAATAAATCTATCATCTGCTTGTGCTTCTGTTGCTTGCTCATATTGGCAGCCAATTACTTAACTTTTGAGCTCCTTGCCATGGTAGAACTCTGCTTCCAGAATGGAGAGAGCAATGTCCCAAATTGCCTGGGTTTTTGAAGCTACAGGATCTTTTAGATGCATGCCCTCTCTATAGCCCCCACATGCTCTGGCTCACTGGTCACATACCCCAGGACCACCACCTAAGACCTGATCGAGATCCAAGCACATCAAGCCAAAAGCAATTACCCTCTGTATAGTCACTTGGTCCCCACTACAATCTGCAGGCTAGGATCATCACAAGCAGCCATGCAACAGTGGCTGCAGCTACAGGGACTCCTCTGCTTCTTACTCAGGGGGCAGCAGCCAGACCTCATTCCCCCTGTTCCCACAATCTTCCACACAGACCTTTTACTTTGTCTTTGGCATTTGTGGATTGAGAAGTTTGGAAACCTCTACAGCTGATGGGATGGTGATTTACTCTTCTAAAATTTGCTTCAGCTGCCGCTGCTGCTGGTTGGGGCCACCTTGGGGCTAAAACCACAGCTCAGTCGGGACTGTTCTTGGCTCCCAACATGCTGCAGTGGATCCTTCTGCTGGCCTTCCATGCTTCCTTCAGTCATATATTTGTTTCTATCTGTCACTTTGTGGGTCCTGGAGCTCTAAAGTTTGTTTAGAGTCATTCTTTTTACAAGTATTAGAGGAGGTAGAAGCTGGAGTCAAGCAAAAGTCCTATTTCTACTCCACCATCTTGGCTCTGCCACCCTAGAATGTTAATTTTAATTCATTTAGTATCCCCTTTAAAAATGTTTTTTACTTTTAAAAAAAAAGTCTTATAGGAAAGTATATAGAAATTATGAAATTCTTACTGTTTCATGGTTCCTTCTTAAACCCGGTGTCCCATGTGGCCAGTAACTCTTATTTCTATAGAAATTTAAGTTTTGTGAAGCACTTTGATCATGAAAATTTTGTGAGTCATGTGTCATAAATATTTTGTCTTCATTCTTACAGAAGATAGATAACAAGCATTTTTTAAGTGTTCACCATATGCCAGAAAATAGCAAGGAAGTAACTTGTCATTAGACCATTTCTATCTGAACTTTGGTGGGGACAAAACAAGAACACTATGAAGCTTATACAGACAGACAGATGCCTGTATATATAAATATGTATGTATCTATGTATACATTCGTATCTATATACATTTGTGTGTGGTATATATGTGCCAAAGTGTATAGATGGTAAGATAAATGATATATAATTGAAGAATAGTTAATGAGGGTCCATTTTTGTGACCATATACTGATTATGCACACACACACATTTACTTATATTTGATAAGCCTAATTCAAGGCAAAAAAATGGAATGCCCTCTTCTCCACTTCAGAGGTATGCTATGACTATTTCCTACCTGCTTCCTGTATTTGAAAGGGATTTTGTGGTTGGCTGCTAATCCAGAACTGAGGTATATAAAAAGAACTCCAATGCATTGACCTTTGCCATTTTTTTTCCATGGCATCCATTCAAGTGAAGAGAATGAACTGCTGTATGACTCTGGCACTCTTTCACCTGCCATGGAACTGATGAGCACATGGCCTCCTCCTGGAAAGCTTTTATCTGGGATGTGAATGGCTCCATTTTATCTTTTCTTTCTTCTGGTATAGAGCTTTGTGAGACTTCTAAAGGATAAAGGAGCAGAACGTCAGTGATGGGAACACATAATGGAGTTTGCCAGATTCATGGCAGCTTTGGGTAACAGAGCACCCAAATCCCCTCATGTGGAAACCTATAGAAGTATAAAATATACATGTATGCTATCTTTCTCATTAGAATGTTAGCTCCTTGAGAGTCACGACTATTTTTCTTTCTTTTTCTTTGTATCCCAAGCATATAGCACAGTGTTTAAGACGTAGTGAAAACTTAATAAATGTTTAATGATCAGTTGATTGAAAGAGTGATTTAACAGTGATGATAACAAAAATAAAGGGACCCTGAAGATAGGATTTAAACAAATCCACAGAATAACAGAGAATTTCCATGGTATGCAAGTAGGTCTTTGCTACCAGGGTCTGTAGCAGCAAGCACCCCAGCATCCCCAGAGTGGCTGCCAACACAGGTTCTTAGATCTGCTTTTCAAAAGAAAAGCAACTCAAAATGGATTAACAAGCTTAATTTAATCAATCAAACATATATCATAGATCATTTACCTAGTTCAGGGGGAAAAAGTCAGCACCCTGAACTTCAGAGTATACAGACAGATCAACAGACAGGCTTCCAAACTGTCCAACCATTATCAATACCAATATCACAGTTACCAGAGAGGGAAGCATCAACATCTGGGTTCACAAATGAAAATGGCTGCCCAGAGTCTCATCTGGTCAAATCACACAACACTTCTCAAAGAGAGCACCAAAGCAAAGCCTCACATCAGGAATTATATAGCCTTCTCCTGGGTCAGTGAATGTAACCACCCTCTTGACCCACTGCCCAATCACACAGCATCAAGGTATAGTCATTCCTGAAAACCAAGCCTCCTACCACAGGCTCTATGTGACCATATTCAACCTATTAGGGGGCAGAGTATATTTTCAAATTAAAGAAGGTCCTCAGAGTCACTTAAGCCAATCAAAGGGCCTAGGGGCAGGGAAGATCTTCAAGTCTGAATTTCCATTACAGGGTCCCACAGAATCATCTTATTTTTGTGGTAAAAAGGTGAGCAAGAAGTTGCTAGGATGCCTTCCCAGTAGCTTCACAGATACTATGTGAATGTGGGCAAAGAACTGTAATTACTTGTGCTTCATAATGTCCCTCAGTAAAATAATCTTTAATTTATTTATTTTATTACATACATGTGTCCTTGAGGCTGCAAATTCCCCACCCCTCCTCCAGTGTTTTCTAAGTACGCTATCATATATCTACAAGTAATCATTTTCTTTCCTTGTTCCTTTTTAAAAACTCCTTCAATTTCCTTTTGTTGTTGTTGTTGTTCTTATAGCCAGCATTTCTAGGACAAAATTAAATAATAGTGGTGACAGTGGGCATCACTGCTTTACCCCTGATCTTATAGGAATAGCTTCAAGTTTATTTACATTACAGATAATGCTTGCTTTTTGTTTTATGTAGATATCACTTATCATTTTAAGAAAGGCAACACTAATTCTTCTGCTTTCTAGTGTTTTTTAAAATAGGAATTGGTGTAATATTTTGTCAGACTTTTTCTGCGTCCATGGAGATACTCATATGTTTTCTGTTGTTTTTGTTATTGATACCACTTTTACTGGTAGTTGTCCTATTATTGAACCGGCCCTGCATTATTAGTATAAATCTCACCTGGTGATAGTGTATAATCTTTGTGATATATTGCTGTGATCTTCTTTTTGATAGTATTTTATTTTAAATTGTTTCTTTGATATTCATTAAGGAAACTAGTCTATAGTTTTCTTTCTCAGGTTTTATTATCCCTGTTTAGGTATCAAATCCATTTTTCTATCACAAAGGGAATTTGATAGGATTCATTCTTTACCTATTCTTTTTCTAATAGTTTACATGGAATTGGGATTAATTGTTCTTTAAATGTTTCATTTGTAAATTCACCTAGTTCTGGGGATTTTTCCTTAGGGAGCTCATTGATGGCTTGTTCAATTTATTTTTCTAAGATAAGGTTACTTAAGTATTGTATTTCCTCCTCTGTTGATCTGGGCAATTTATACTTCTGTAAAAATTTTCCATTTCACATTGTCAGTTTTATTGCCATCTAATTGGGTGTAATAACTTAATGATTGCTTTTATTTCATCTTCATTGGCAGTGCATTCACCCTTTTCATTTTTGATACTAGTAGTTTGTTTTTCTTTCTCTTTTCTTATTGAAAGAGGAAGTGGCTAAAGACAAAACTGATTTGGAATATAAACTCCTTTCTACAGCCTTACAAAGAAGGATTTATATGACTCTGAGCAACCTAGCCTTGTAAAACAAAGAGAAGCAGGGAACAGTAAAACCAATTTAAGGAAGAAAATGAAAGGAAAACAAAGAAAAATAGAAAAGATCTGCAAAGATTTGCATAAAAAACCTTTTCATCACTATATGGAACTTAGCCCTCAAACTTGAATGCTAACATCACGGTTAAACACATATTTAGATTTTAAAAATTCTTAAAAGTCAGTAAAAAGAATAAAGATGAGAGAATCTGCTAGATTGGATCAAGTATATATAGAGAAAATCATTTGAAGTAGTAACTTAATAATAAGTCATTGTGAGATCAATTCACAAAATACCTTAAGGATTGAAGGATACCAAAAACATGAAAAAATAAATATCAAATCTTACTAATATGAGAAAAGGTGACTGAGAAAATACAATAACTACCAACCTATATGTCTACTTTGTTGCATATACAAAATCCTTATGAAACTCACATGTATGCACACAAATCAAGGGATTGGCAAGCATTATGCAAAAATGTTATTCTTTACCTTCTTGCAATCATCTGAAAGGAGAGAATATAAGATTTCCATGTTTCTTGTTTCTTTATTAGTTGACTTGGTAGACCAAAATACTGCCTTATAAACTCTGTCCAATAAGCTGACTCTCATCTACATATTGAAGTAATCCAATATTCATTGGAAGATTTATAATAGAACTAAGCCTGTTGAATGACTATGGGATAATAAAGGAGAAAGAGGGAGAGAGGAAAGGAGGAAATTTGACAAAGGTGCACCTCAGTGAAATGGATGAGATCCTTTACGGGTCCAAGTTGAAAAGGGTTTCTCTGCAGATGGTTAGGTCCTATAGTTGTTCATGATTGCAAATGATATTGTTCAGGGTGCAACTGACCCTGGATCATTTCTGAGAATCCTAAAAGTTGTCTGTTACCATTCAAAAGACTTTGGCTTACCCATCTACCCAAAAATGAAACATGTCTTTTCCGTAGATAAATGGCACATGATTGTATGGACAACCTTGTGGTTGTATGTGTGTGTGTGTGTGTGTGTGTGTGTGTGCACACGCGCGCACGTGTGTGCGCACTCAGGTGCACATACATGCATAATGAACAAATTGTGCCTGGAATGGAGGAGAATAGCCTATAACACCATTAAGAAATTGAAAAACTCTTTCAAATAGCCTAACTTCCTCTTGGAAACAAAAGTCAAGCTTTTCACTCCTATTGTTTTATGAGTGTGAGACATAAAACAAAACTGTCCTGAAAAATTAAAACTGAGTATCACACAGAAAGTAATACAAAGGGGCATGATTGGTGTGATTAGATTGCAACAAATAATTAATGAGGAAATTCAAATTTTGAAATAAAAGATATCAGGGAAATATATGAAAGCAAGATAAGATGTTTCATAGCACTTTGCCCTAGGTTCCCTTCTCCCTCTCTATCTCTTCACTTGCTAATCTTATCAATGTTCATGAATTCAATTATTGCATCTATGATGATAATTCTCAAATATGTCTAAATTGCCTCAAACTCTCAGCTGACCTCTAATCTCACATCTCAAACTGCCTTTGATATCTCAAACTGGACATGGAATAGATTTATATAGACTATTATAAGACTATGGTCTTAAACTCAACACATCCAAAATGGAACTCACTATCTTTCTCCTAAATCCTCCCTTTCTCCTACCTTCCCTATTACTGCAGAAAGCAACACCACCCTCCTAGTCTCTCAGCCTAGCAATGTAGGTGTCATTCTCAACTCCTCACTATCTCTTAACCCTTATATCCAATCAAGCTTATTGATTTCACCTTTGCCACAATTCTCAGATATGTTTCCTTTTCTACCCCTACACTGCCACCACTATGGTACAAGCCCTTGTTCTTTCATGACTAGATTATGGAAATTAGCCTACTGGTCATTCTTTCTACCTTGAGTCTCCACCTCAATCCATCCACCATTAAGCCACTAAATTGATTTTCTTCAAGTGCAGTTTCAACTGTTACTCCCCTACCCAATAAAACACCAGTGACTCTCTGTTGCTTCTAGAATCAAATACAAATTCTGTGGTTTTCAAAGCCCTTCATGACAATGACCCTTGTTTCTTTTCCATTATTCTTATATATTAATCCCTGATGTATATTCTGGCTTCCTAACTATTACATGAATAAGGCACTCAATCTTTTGGCATTTTTCCTGGCTGTTATCATGCCTGGAATGCCTTCCCCTTTTATTTCTGCCTACTGGATTCCCTTGCTTACTTTAGGTTCCAATTAAAACCTCATACTTTAGGGGGCGGAGCCAAGATGGCGGAGTAGAAACAGCTCCTCCAAGCCTCTCTGCCCCCAGATTCTCCACAAACTATGTAAAAAAGGACTCTGAAAAAATTCTGGAGCCCCAGCACCCACAGAACGACACAGAGAAGGTAACCTCCCGCTGAGGACAGCCCAGCACCCTGCAGGAAGGACCAGCGCAGCAGTCTGGGAGCCAGCAGTGCGCAGAGCGCAGGAGCCGAGCCGAGCCCAGGTCCACGTGAGCCGAGGTTTTAGCCCCAGGGCGGCAGGGCCAGCAGCCTGCTGGAGGAACCCCAGAACACCAGGAACTGTGGCGACCCCAGAATTATCAACATAGACTTGCCTAGGACAAAGTAAGAGGTTAGTGTCCCATGGACTTTGGGACCTGTATTTGGGGAATGTGTCAGCTCCCTCCCCTGGGGGCTAGAAGCCCCTGAGGAGACACGCAATTTTGTAGTTTTCATAGGCATTTCCGGCTCCCAGCCTACAAATCGTGGGGAGATCCAGCAATCAGTCTTGGGGGGTAATCGCTCTTGCTTTAACCTCCCTGGATCTGGATTGTGATCTAGGGTGGAAGTTGTGGGTGGGTTTACAGCTTGCCAGAAACGGAAGTTGCCCCCCACACGTTCGGGACGAAAATTCCTCTAGCTGGCCTTAAAGCCATAGTGTGGCAACAAGCCCAAAAGTCAAGCAATTAAGTGGCAACATGCCAAGGCAAAGGAAACAGAAAAATGCAACCCTAGACTCCTATTTTGGGGGCATAGAGCGGGAAAAGGACTGTGAGGTCAGAAGTCCTGCTCCAAAAGCCCCAGGGGAAAACATGAGTGGGTTGCAGGCCATAGAGGACCTTAAGAAGGACTTTAAAAATCAAATAAGAGAAGTGGAGGAAAAATTAGAAAGAGAAATGAGAAGGATGCAGGAAAAGTATGAAATGAGGGTCAACAGCCTGACTGAGGAAAACAACACCTTAAAAAATAGACTAGCTCAAATGGCAAAGGAGGCCCAAAAGGGCATTGAAGAGAAGAATGCCTTAAAAAGTCGAATTTGCCAGATGGAAAAAGAATCTCAAAAGTTCACTGAGGAGATTCATTCCTTCAGAGTTAGACTGGAGCAAATGGAAGCTAGTGACTTTATGAGAAATCAAGATGCTGTTAAGCAGATCCAAACAAATGAAAGATTAGAAGGCAATGTGAAATATCTCATGGGAAAAACCACTGACCTGGAAAATAGATCCAGGAGAGACAATTTAAAAATTATTGGACTACCTGAAAGCCATGATCAAGGAAAGAACCTAGAAATCACCCTTCAAGAAATTCTCAAGGAAAACTGCCCTGATGTTTTAGATCCAGAGGGCAAAATAGAGGTTGAAAGAATCCACAGATCACCTCCTGAAAAAGATCCCAAAAAGAAAACTCCCAGGAATATTATAGCCAGGTTCCAGAATCCCCAGATCAAGGAGAAAATACTACAAGCAGCCAGGAAGAAACAATTTCAATATTGTGGAAACACAATCAGAATAGCCCAGGACCTGGCAGCTTCTACACTGAGGGATCGAAGGGCATGGAATATGATATTCCAGAGGGCAAAAGAACTGGGAATGAACCCAAGGGTCACCTACCCAGCAAAACTGAGTATTTTGTTTCAGGGGAAAATATGGTCATTCAGTGGAATAGAGGACTTTCAAGCATTCTTGAGGAAAAAACCAGAATTGAATAGAAAATTTGACATCCAGACACAAGAAGGAAGAGATGCCTGAGAAGGTAATCAGGGAAAAGAAATCAAAAGGAACTTATCAAAGTTGAACTATTTACATTCCTATATGGAAAAGCAATAACTGTGACTGATGATATCTTTCTCACTATGAAAATAATGGAAGAAGGGTGTGTGGTCATATGAATACATATGTGAATGTGTGTGTATATGGTTACAGTTATATATGGATAGAGGGCATAGGTTGAATTTGTTGGGAAGGGAGAATACTCAAGGGATGAAATTATGAGGTGAGAGAGGAAAGTGGCAAGAGGAGATGGGGAGAGACATGGTAGGGTAAACTGTCTCATGTAGGGGAAGTGGTTGCAAAGGAGGGGGAGAATAAGGAAGGCTAAAAAGGCAAAACCACATTCACATTGAATTTGGTTCAGGGAGAAAATGACATACATACTAAATGGGATATCTCAACCTGCAGCAGGATAGGGGGAAGGGGGATGAGAGGAGGGATGATGGATGGGAGGGCATCCTTGGGGTGAGGGGAGGTTGGAAGTACCCACTATAGAAGAGGGACAGGATCATGTAGGGAATGGACCAGGTGGGGGGTGGGATGAGTGGGAGGGAATTTTAAGCAGCCTTGTACAATATATCTACCATGATAATGTTTTGCATAGCTAGACATGTACAACATATACTGAATTACTTATATCCCAAGAAGGAATGGGTGACAAGGGAGGAAGGAAATGGATCTGAAATTCGAGGTCGTAACATTAAATGTTTCAAATATATATATAAATACTATTATTAATACTCTCTTGCCTATAATTGGGAGATAAGATGTGCAGGCATTGGGACACAAAGATTCATCTTCCTCTAATGGAAAAGTCGATGGGGGTATGGGAGAAGGTATGGGAGAGAGCAGATTGGAGGAAGCGATATCTTGTGGGACTGCTATTCTGGGAGGTTGGGTAGGGGAATAATGAGGGGAAAATGATTGTAACTCAAAATCTGGCGGAAATGAATGATGTAAAACAGAAGTTAATAAAGTATTTGTTTAAAAAAAAAATCTCATACTTTAAAGGAACCATTTCCCAACTCCTCTTAATTCTATTTCCTTCCCTCTGTTAATTATTTTTTCTCTCAGCTTATATGTATTTTGGAACATTGACTGGATGCTTGCTATCTGTAGAACTTTGGGGAGAACATGGATTAGTCCCGAAGTATGAATAGGCTTTTTTTTTCACAGAAGAAAAAATCAAAAGCATCAAAATAATGAGTTCTATATCTAAATATGTTTTTTTTTTAATTCAAGTGTTTGGTTGTATTACACTTGTCTCACTAGCTTCTACCACAGAGACTATAGGTATTTTTACTTTTATCTTTGAGACCTAATGAATTTTGTAGATGAGTCAGTTTGGGCTGGTAGTTTGAATTGAAAGTTATAATTTCATTTCTATAAGTTATTTCTTCTTATGGAGTTGTGCAAAGTTTGTGTGAGGCAACATTAGTCTATGAGGATATATAAGAAGTATGTAGAGAATAAAAAAGAGAAAAAGGGAGAGGAAAATATTCCTCATAGAATAATCTCTACTGCTATTTTATGAAGAAACAAAAATAAAAAAATTATATGAGAATCTTTGTAGATTATCATTTTATAAAGCATTACAGAGACTGTTTTCTGTGATGACTGGGGAGAAAGTAGAAGAACAAAATTTATTTCCTGGGGGACTGAATTTAACTTTTATCTTTAGGAGAAGTATAAAGAGGAATCTTGAAAAATTTTCATCAGTATCTTGTGTTAAATGTCTACTGGAATTTTAATTTTAGACCCTGTGATCTTTCCTATGTCCAAAATATTGGAAATAATTACCAAAGTTATTTTTATTATTGAATTCACTGTTTAAAATTATATATTTAATAGTTTAATATTTATTGAATCATGAGATCAAGAGATTTAATATATAGAGAGAAATTTGAGTAATTATTATTGGGAAAAGCAATTTCTCCAGTTTATTCAATAAATTACATTTTATGAATTGGTGTGAGAGGAAGTCAACCAATTAATGAGAAAATGATATAATTTTATTAATTTATTATTAGGAAGACATTCAAACATTCTCCTGGGTTATTCTGAAGCACAGAATGTTAAGTTTAAGTATGGAAAGGAGTCCAGGGCTAGGCTAAGGGATATAACCTACAAGTGAATGTGACTGATTCTATAAACCTTACTGCATAATGCTTTACTACATTATACATGTGAGTGAAAAGAGTGAAAACTTCTCAGACTGTACTCTAAACCTAGTAAGACTTTTCATGGGAAACTGGCCTAAGTTCCCCTTCACCGGAAATCATGTGATTTACAAGGACTCAAAATTCAGAGTGGTGGGGAGTTACCCCTCTCCTCAGTGACACCTCAGCATAACCTATACCAAATAAGGAGGAGTGCTTTCCCAAATGTACATTGGGTGGTCTACTGTTTCCTTGTTCCTGTACTTCAGATGGATTGCAGCATTTAGATTGTGCACCTGACTTCTAGCCAATGGAAGAAAAGGGTCAGAAGGGGGCTTTATAACTTCATCATTTCCTTTTGTAAATTGCTTCCCCTCCCTGACTATTTGCTAGAGGGAGGGTGGCCTTTTCTCAAGATTGGAATAAACCATTCTTTTCTGCTCCCTACCTTGAAAAGCCTCTGAGTATTATTTGGGTAAGGGTCTCTGTTGCACACAGTTTTGGGGTGCATGATACTGCATAATACAATACTACACTAATACATAATACATACTGTACTTGACACATAGTAGGCATGCTTTAAAAATAAACTAAGTTGATATTATAGAATTGACTATCCTTTCATTGTTCACCAAAAATGCTACATTAGAAATTTTTTATTCAATAATAGACACATTTTTTAGAAATGTATTAGAGGATTTTTTCCTGTCCTTAATGATGATGTCTATGATTTAAGGTATTTTATATGCATCAAAGCTGTTGAATTCTGGATGACTTGTAAATTATTTGTTGAACATTTAGCATTTTCTTTTCTTCCTCCTGATCATAGCCCAAATTTTCTCCATCTAAGATCAGTACCTAAATTACTTTTCCAATATTTCTTATTTTTCTCTTTCATTAGACTTACCACATCCTGTCACTTTTATCATCCCAGAGGACTAGAAAGAAAGTATTTTCCTTTCTCCTACCTGGAGACAAAAAGCATTATATCTCACAATACTCCTAAGTTCAGTGTCTATGCTTTTCTAAGTGGCTAAGCTTTAGAGAAAGACATCAACAGGTTTCCTTCCTAATAGTTCTCATAATTCTCAACACATATTCAATAAATTCTTCCTATAATATTAAGCCTAACCTCCACAGTCTGTTATTTAAGCTACTTCCTTTCCATTCTGTACTCCATAAAAAGAGAGCACTCCCCAAACACCTCCCACTTCTGTCACTAATAACAATGTTCTTTAATACTATTTAACTTACCTTCAACCTTTGCTACAATAAATAAGCCAAGTTTCTTTAGTCCTTCCCCATGGGTGCTATTAACCAAATGTTTAGTCATTGTTATTGCTGTTCTTCAAGGTCTCTTAATGTTCCCTATATGACCCTTATGTTGTAAGGTCCCAAAGAAGCAGTTAGAAAAGTCTGACAAATGCTGAGTACACAAAGCTTTATGACTTCTGTATTCCATATTATTCCTAAGTACATAACTTGTGTGTCTGACCCTAGTATCATGTATTTTGAAATGTTATATTTTATTACTGACTCATTTTTAGATTGGTTTTGTAGCCTCTATGAAAATAATTCTGCTTTTAGTAAACAGTATTCTCTTATTTTGTTTAAGTTTTGTGTAAAGGTATTCAGAAAATTAAAAAGGAGGTTTTGCATCTGTATAATGTTGCACATACTATTGAACTACTCTTTCAAAATACATTAGTATTGTCAGATTGGTCCCCAACAGATAAATAATGCTTCTCCCCTTATTTTCTAGGGCTATTCTTATGTCATTGGGGGTGGTTTTCTAGCATTATATAGGTCACAAACATCATGTGTTTCCTTCCAAGGCTTATCAGTTTATATCTATTAGTCAGCCAGATATAATTGAATTTTAGTTAGAGAAACTTACTAAGGTACCATACTAAGAAAAGTTGTCACAAAAGTACCCCCTAAGTTCTGTGATGCACTATCCCACAAATATAAAGTCCATGGGAAAGTGGGTTCAATTTAGCTCTATGAAATGAATCAGATAAATAATAACTCCTGGAAATTCCCTGGAGGCCTCAAAATATTCCCCCTAATTTTTGTTAGACATCTTGTAGAGATCTGAAATTTCCTTTTCTAGTTGTGTGTGGTTTGTTATCAGCTTCTTATGCAGATAGTACTGCTAAGGGATTAGGATGTCGATGAGGAAAATACAAACCTTCTGGCCCTTGGAAGTCTACAAGATCCTTTTCTCGCCAAAGGTGAGAAGAGGAGTGGTGGAGACACAGGAATCCCTTCCTAGTCCTCTTTAGTCTTTCCCTCTGATTAATATCCTAGTTGCTCTGTATATATCATGTTTGCACATAGATGCTTCCAAGTTGTCTCCGCCATTACACTGTGGGCTCCTTGAGATTGGGGCCTTTGCTTTTTCTTTGTATTCTCAGTGCTTAGTATAGTGCCTGGCAAATAGAGGATTAATAATACTAGGTAACTGATTAAATCCTGTTGTGATCACTACCATCCTTACTTTCATCCAAGTTAACAATCTTCATGTCACACTTTACTCTTCCTTCTCTCTCATAAACCGTGTTGAATTACATGTCAACTCTTGGCAATTCTTCTTCCACAATAGCTTTTGCATTTGGATTATTCCCCTAAATAGAGATCACTCTAGGTCAGGCAGTCTTTGACTTTTAGCAAGAACTATTGCAATCATCTCCTAAATGATACTATTCAGTATCAGTTATTCTCCTTTCCAATCCACCATATGCACAGCTGTTCAAATTTTCTTCCTAAAACATTAGTCTGGTGATGCCACTCCTGGGTTCATGTAACTTAAGTAGCTCCGTACTGCTTCTAATATTAAATACAAACTTCCCCATCTTACCACATAAAGTCTTTTAAAATTTAGAACCTGGATACCTTGTTTTATTTTGTATTACTCCCAGCTGCATTGTTTAAATGAAACTGACCTACTTGCTTCTACCCAAATTTAGCATTCTATCTTTTGCTATTAGGCCTTCACATAGGTTGTCCCCTAGTCAGGAAATATACCCCTGCTTCTAGACACCTTTCAAGTCCTTAACTTGCATAGTAGACATTAATTAAATATTTGTAGGATTGGATCAGAAGTTACAAGTCTAAATGATATCACTCTCTATATTGTCTTTTAAGAAAGAATGAGGGGGGGCGGAGCCAAGATGGCGGAGTAGAAACAGCTCATCCAAGCCACTCTGCCCCCACATTCCCCCCAAACGATGTAAACGGGGACTCTGAACAATCCACAGAACGACACAGAGAAGCTAAACTCCCGCTGAGGACAGCCCAGCAGCCCTGCAGGAAGGACCAGCGCAGTGGTCTGGGACCTGGCAGCATGCAGCACACAGAGCGCAGGAGCTGAACAGAGCCGAGCCCAGGTCCGCATGAGCCGAGGTTTTAGCCCCAGGGCGGCAGGGCCAGCAGCCAGCTGGAGGAACCCCAGAACACCAGGAGCTGTGGTGATTCCAGAGCTATCAACATAGACTTGCCTGGGACAAAGTAAGAGATTAGTGTCCTATGGACTTCGGGACTGGTATTAGGGAATGCGTCGGCTCCCTCCCCTGGGGGCTAGAAGCCGCTGAGGACAAACGCCATTTTGTAGTTTTCAGAGGCAGATCCCGCTCCCAGCCTGCAAATTTGTAGGGAGATCCAGCGATCAGTCTTGGGGGGTAATCTCTCTTGCTTTAACCTCCCTGGATCTGGATTGTGATCTAGGGTGGAAGTCGTGGGTGGGTTTACAGCTTTCCAGAAACAGAAGTTGCCCCCCCACACTTTCGGGACGAAAATTCCTCTATCTGGCCTTAAAGCCATAGTCTGGCAACAAGCCCAAAAGTCAAGTAATTAAGTGGCAACATGCCAAGGCAAAGGAAACAGAAAAATGCAACCCTAGACTCCTATTTTGGGGGCATATAGCAGGAAAAGGACTGTGAGGTCAGTAGTCCTGCTCCAAAAGCCCCAGGGGAAACCATGAGCGGGTTGCAGGCCATAGAGGACCTTAAGAAGGACTTTAAAAATCAAATAAGAGAAGTGGAGGAAAAATTGGAAAGAGAAATGAGAAGGATGCAGGAAAAGTATGAAATGAGGGTCAACAGCCTGACTGAGGAAAACAACACCTTAAAAAATAGACTAACTCAAATGGCAAAGGAGGCCCAAAAGGCCAATGAGGAGAAGAATGCCTTAAAAAGTCGAATTTGCCAGATGGAAAAAGAATCTCAGAAGTTCACTGAGGAGATTCATTCCTTCAGAGTTAGACTGGAGCAAATGGAAGCTAATGACTTTATGAGGAATCAAGATGCTGTTAAGCAGATCCAAACAAATGAAATATTAGAAGGCAATGTGAAATATCTCATGGGAAAAACTACTGACCTGGAGAATAGATCCAGGAGAGACAATTTAAAAATTATTGGACTACCTGAAAGCCATGATCAAGGAAAGAACCTAGAAATCACCCTTCAAGAAATTCTCAAGGAAAATTGCCCTGATGTTTTAGATCCAGAGGGCAAAATAGAGGTTGAAAGAATCCACAGATCACCTCCTGAAAAAGATCCCAAAAAGAAAACTCCCAGGAATATTATAGCCAGGTTCCAGAATCCCCAGATCAAGGAGAAAATACTACAAGCAGCCAGGAAGAAACAATTTCAATATTGTGGAAACACAATCAGAATAGCCCAGGACCTGGCAGCTTCTACACTGAGGGATCGAAGGGCATGGAATATGATATTCCAGAGGGCAAAAGAACTGGGAATGAACCCAAGGGTCACCTACCCAGCAAAACTGAGTATTTTGTTTCAGGGGAAAATATGGTCATTCAGTGGAATAGAGGACTTTCAAGCATTCTTGAGGAAAAAACCAGAATTGAATAGAAAATTTGACACCCAGACACAAGAAGCAAGAGATGCCTGAGAAGGTAATCAGGGAATAGAAATCAAAAGGAACTTATCAAAGTTGAACTATTTACATTCCTATATGGAAAAGCAATAACTATGACTGATGATATCTTGCTCACTATGAAAATAATGGAAGAAGGGGGGTGTGGTCATAAGAATACATATGTGAATGTGTGTGTATATGGTTACAGTTATATATGGATAGAGGGCATGTTGAATTTGTTGGGAAGGGAGAATACTCAAGGGATGAAATTATGAGGTGAGAGAGGAAAGTGGCAAGAGGAGATGGGGAGAGACAGGGTAGGGTAAACTATCCCATGCAGAAGAAGCAAGGGGAAGTGGTTGCAAAAGAGGGGGAGAATAAGGAAGGCTAAAAAGGCAAAACCACATTCACATTGAATTTGGTTCAGGGAGATAATGACATACAAACTAAATGGGATATCTCAACCTGCAGCATAATAGGGGGAAGGGGGATGGGAGGAGGGATGATGGATGGGAGGGCATCCTTGGGGTGAAGGGATGTTGGAAGTACCCACTATAAAAGAGGGACAGGATCATGTAGGGAATGGACCAGGTGGGGGGTGGGATGAGTGGGAGGGAATTATAAGCAGCCTTGTACAATATATCTACTATGATAATGTTTTGCATAGCTAGACATGTACAACATCTACCGAATTACTTATCTCCCAAGAGGGAATGGGTGACAAGGGAGGAAGGAAATGGATCTGAAAGTCGAGGTCTTAACATTAAATGTTTCAAATATATATAAATACCATTATTAATACTCTTTTGCTTGTAATAAGGAGATAAGATGTGCAGGCATTGGGATGCAAAGACTCACCTTCCTCTAATGGAAAAGTCGATGGGGGTACGGGTGAAGGTATGGGTGAGAGCAGATTCGAGGAAGCGATATCTTGTGGGATTACTATTCTGGGAGGTTGGGTAGGGGAATAATGGGGGGAAAATGATTGTAACTCAAAATCTGGTGGAAATGAATGATGTAAAACAGAAGTTAATAAAGCATTTGTTTAAAAAAAAAGAAAGAAAGAAAGAATGAGAAGATTCTTATCAATCTGTGGCTACAATAGCAGAATTCAACAATGGGAAATAGCATCTTAGGATGCAAAAAATCCCCAGATATCACATAGTACAAAACCCTTATTTTACAAAGGAAGAAACAGAGGCTAAGAGAAGTAACATAGCTTGATTAAAAGTAAAAATACTTGCTTTTCTTCAAGTCTCAGTTTGAAGAATGTCCTTCAGTGACCTCCCCCATTAGTTTTTTAATGATGTTATCTCCTCATATTGTATTATATTTTCAGATATGCAAGCATGTTGAATATTTTCCATAAAATATCAGCATTATAAACATTCCAAAGCAGAGATGTGGTCAAAGAATGTTAATAATTTTCAAGAGAAGAATTACAAACACTTAACAATAATATGAAAATGTACCAACTGACTATTAAAGTGAGATTAAATTAAAAATTAAAAAGGTCTAAAGTTTAACCTAATACTCCCCAAATAGGCAAAGATAACAAAATTTAACCTTGAATGAGTTGTGAAAAGATAAACATACTAATGCAGTTTCTGAAGAGCTGGAAATTGGTCTCATCATTCCTGAAAGCCATGTGTTGTTATGAAAATAAAGTGACTAAAATTTAACTCTTTGACCAAAAAGAAAGAAAAGAAATTCTTACCAGAAAAATCATGCAGAAAAGCCAAAAAAGTATGAAGAAATGGAAATAAAATAGAGTTCATAATAAAGAAATATTATCAGGAAAATTAACTAATGAGATGAAAATTAATAAAACTAATAAAGAAATAGTATCAGGAAAATTCATTCAAGAATTACCAAATTTTAGAATTACCAAAGTTTAGATTATTAAAATTAGAATTCCTTCTGAAATAAGCCCTCTAGGATCTAGGATGCATTTTTGACCATTCCAGATATTCCTCTGTTTCTCTATCACATTTTAAGACAAAATAGTGATGATCACAACCACACACACCCACGAGTTTCTATCAGTTCTATTTCCAGATGAGTAACAAGTTAAGAAAAGTTCTTCCCTCATCCTTTTCTTCATTTTTTTTTTGCTTTTTGGAGGACAATTGGGGTTAAGTAACTTGCCCAAGGTCACATGGCTAGGTTTTTGTTTGTGTGTGCATTGTGTCTGAGGCCAGATCTGAACTCAGGTCCTTCTGACTCCAGGGCCTACGCTCTACTCACTGTGCCACCTAGCCTCCCCTTTCTTCATTTTTTAAAGAGTGAAAATTATCATGATGGTGACTTTAAAAAACACATTTAGTTTTGTTTTGTCAGATAATTCTAACAGATCTATACAATGGATATCCCCTTGAACTTATTAGGCCTCTGGCCTAGGCTTATGATTTGTTTCTTAAATTCACCAACTATGTTTTTTTTTCTTTCTGATCCATATAATATGGAGGAAAAAGCCTCTAGATGATAACAATATCATCCTCCCTGGTTTCTGAATTTCCTCAACTGGGCAGATACTTTTAATATATAATATCCCTCTCTATCTACTTCATTTACCTATTGCTGAAATGTTTGCCTTCTCAGATCAGAATTCCTAGCTTTACCTGAATTATTACATGTACTTTGTTCATCTGTATATATTTGAATCCATGGACTTCATTGATGTTTCCTTTTATCTCATGTGAATTTTTGGGTATCTCTACTATTAATTCATCATCCTACATTGTAGTCACTATGATATCTAGTTCTGCAGATTTAAATAGGATTATTTTCCTTTTGATTTTAAAGCCATTTTGATTACGTTTGAAGGCTTTATGCAAATATATTGCTATTAGTCTTTCTTAGGTACTCTCTATCCCTGTTTAGGGATCTATCATTCTTATATTTTAAACTTAGCTATAAAATTCCAGTTCTTATTTTCAGAAAACATCTTTTTCTATATATTTGCTTCACTAATATGACTTTCTCTTTGGTAAGCAGTGATGAAAACCCCACTTCAGCCCCTAAGAACTTCACTTTCTTACTCATGTTTTTTCTTCTAACCTTCAGCAAGGCTATTTTGATTTTCTTTTGGCACTTCATTTGTGCTCATATTGATAACCAGAAATGTCAACTACTTGCCTGGTTTGTCCTGGCTTTTTGTCTCTGTTACTACATGATTTCACTTGTCCTTTTGATTTCTATCTTCAAGCAAACAGAGAGATGTTTTAGGACTAACTCATCGGGTAACAATCAATCACTGCTACTCAATTATTCTTTCCCAGACTCTTACTGGATAGTCTAACAGTATCATCTATTGATTCATAACATCATTCAATGAAAAACAAAATGCTATTTCTATAACAGAAGGTCCTACTTCCTCCAATTTTAGAAGGGCCTCATAGTTGCTATTTAGTAAAGAATTTATATAGAACTTTATGATTTTCAAAATGGTGTTTAAATGCCATTCCATTTGATTTTCATAACAATTCTGGGATGTATCAAGGTGAGGGGATTCATTCCATGCATTCAGTGGTCCTTCTATTTCTCCCAAAAGGTCACATTCTTGATCATTTGGCAAAGATCAAAATCAGTCCCTGCTTCTTGGTAACCTCTTTATTCTTTATTTTACCAATAATACCCTTTTCTTCTCCTACCCCTACCCCCACTTTTATGGAGAAATTCCTATATCTAGCTAATAAATTGGAAAATGGAAATATGTTTCTCAAGTACTTTTCCCTTCCTTTTTAGGATGGGGACCAGATTATACTTTGGGCAAAGATAATAGTAGCTTTGCTATGGCAGAATTGCAAATGCCATTTTATGCAGATCACTACAATATTCTTCTACCCTTCTTCATCTCTATGTTATCCTTGCTCTTGTAAAAATAATGTGGCAGATGAGTTACGTGGGTCTTCAAAACCATAATTCTCCTTTTTACATTGATAACAATTACAAGTTTCTAGCTAGGTAAGTAATACATTCAAAAGGGGCTGTCTCATAATCAATATTTGCCTGAAATTCTGCAGCTGAAATAAAAAAGAACTTTTTAAAAAGGTAAAAGAGAATAGTATACCTATGTATATCCACCAAGTTAGGCACTAACAAGAAGAGCTCCAATGTAGGAGGAATAGTAGTTGAAAAATCTTGTGCCTCAGATATCTAAACACTAAAACAAAAACTTGGCCAATAAATAAGATGAACTGGGAATACTAACACAAGGAAACACATTTTGCCATATGGATAGAACACTAAAACTGAACAAAACCAAAACAGTTACTGAAATAAAAAGACATGCTTATTCAAAAGAAACAAGAAGAGTAAGGTACCACTGTACATTAAGAAGATACACTTATGCAAGGAAATCTATGACCATTTCTAACCAGAAACATGATGGAAGACATTTAGGTGAAGGTTAATGGAGGCAAAAGCAAAGGCAATATTGTCATAAAGATATTCTCCAAACCACCTGAAAAGGGAATGAATCATAGGATTATAGATTTGGAGCTGAAATGGACCTTTTATTGTGGTGGTTGAGTTATTTAAGTCATGTTCTCCTTATTGTGACCCCATTTGGGGGTTTTCTTGGGAAGATATTGGAGTAGTTTTCCATCTACTTCTCCAGCCAAATTTACAGATAAGTAACTGAGTCAAATAGGGTTACATGACTTACCTAGGGAACCATAGCTAGTAAGTGTCTGAGGCCAGATTTGAACTCCTGAAGATGAGACTTCCTGATTCCAAGCTCACTGCTCTATCCACTGTACAACCTAGCTGCCCAATGAAAAGGAATCTAAACACAATCTATTTATATACAGTCAATTTACAGAAGAAGAAACTAAGAGACTCAGAAAATAAAAGTATACTTACCCTGTCACAAAGCTAGTGTCATAAGTGGGATGTGGACCCAGCTCTGCCCCACTCCAAATTCATACCAATCAGCTGGAACTAGTTGCTGAGGCAGAATGGTTAAATCTTTGGGGAAACTCCATGTTAGATTTGTAACAGAAGAGGAGAATAAAACTGAATATATTCTAAATTCACCTTAAATTTAGGGAGAACAAATTTCAAATAATTTGACCGAAAGCCAAAATTGTCCCTTGGGTGAAATTTCTACAAGGTAAAAAAAGAAAAGACGGGAAATCAGGAATGAAATTCAGAAGGCACAAAGAGAAGCAATTCCAACTAGGAGGAAAGGGGGGAGGGGAAATAACTTTCTAAGGAAGCTAATGTTGATGTACAGGGAATTCATCAGCCAATTGAGATTTTTCAAAAGATGTAGAAAGATCATGGAACTAAAGGCAAGTAGCAAAGGAAAACTGTGGAATTTTAGTTATTTTGTTGATGTGGTTTTTTTTTTCACCTTATAAACCCTTACATATTATTCTCACTCTGTGAGTTTACTATAACAAAAGACTAAAGCAAAACTAATAATATAATGAACTTAACTGAAATACAAAACATTTCCCATCTGTACTTAAAAAAAAATAACAGAAATCCAATTTCCTTCCAAACCCGATCCACACCATTGGAAAAAAAAATAAGAAAAGAAAAGAAAATACTTTGTAATAAATATAGTCAAGCAAAATGAATAGCCTTAATGGCTACATTACAAAATCAACAGGTATTATTCTACACCTTAAATACATATCACTCTGTCAAGAACAGCATGATTCATTATTAGTCCTCTGGAGTCATCTATGGTCATTGTATTAATTATATTGAAATCTTGCATGTTTCAAAGTTTTTTTTATTGTGTTGATATTGTATAAGTAGTTCTTATGATTGTGGTTATATCATTCTTGATAAACTTATAAATGTCTTCAAAATTGTTCATTTTTATAATATTGATACTTTATTATAAGTTGTTCCTTTGGTTATTTTACTTCTCTCTGAAGCCGTTCATATGACTGTTTCCATATCTATTCAAAATTATTTATTTCCTCATTTCTCACAATACAATAATATCCTAACATAATCATATTCCAAAACTTATTCAGCCATGCTCCTTGATTGTCATGCCTTTATTTTCCAATAATTCTGAAGCACAGCCATCAGAGTGGTGCAGCTAACCAAAGTAAGGAAAATTTAAAAATACTCAAGGAGCTGTGGGAAAACAGATTACATTAATGCACTCTTGGTGTACCTGTGAACTGGTCAAGCCATCAAGAAAGCAATATAGAACTATACCCCAAAAGTTACTGAATGTAGCATGCCATTTGATCCATGGATATGACTACTAGGTCTATATCCCAAAAAGATCAAAGAAAGATGAAAAGGACCCCATATGTGTAAAAAAACTTTGTGTAGCTCTTTTTATTATTGCAAAAAAAAAATTGGCCACTGATGTGGTCTGTATTCATTTTGATGTCTGAACAAGTTGTGGTTATATGAATGTGATAGAAAGCTATCATGCTATAAGAAAAGATTAAGGGTATTCGTTCTGAAAAAAATGACAATAAGAATAAAAACCTAGGAAGACCTGTATGAACTGATACAAAGTGAAGCTAATAGAACCAGGAGAAGAATCTACCCAGTGATAGCGCTATTCTAAAGAAAATCAGTTTCAAAAGATATAGCTCTGATTAATACAATGATCAACCACAATTCCAGGGTTTTTATGATGATACTATCCACCTCCAGATAGAGATGATTAATTCAGAGTCCAAAGTTAAAACATATATGAAACAAGAGTTAGAACAATGATATATCCATGGTAACTTCTTCTGGTCCTCACAGTATCACAATTCCTAGTCATAGCAACAAAATAAAAGAGAATAGTAATTGATGGAATGTCATAGGGAAAGAAAAAATAAAATGGTCACTTTTTACATATGACATAATAGTTATATGTAAAAAACCATAAAAAGTAAACAAAATCATTGATTGAAACAATGAATAAATTCAGTAAACTTTCAGGATACACAATAAATTGACACAAATTATCAGAATTTCTCTTTAGTGCTGACTATAAAATTATGACAGTATTCTAAGAATAGAGTTAGGAATTTTGTTTTTAAAGTGCAGGATATATTTTGACTATCAAGGACACTAGAAATGCAAAAGGATTGCTAGTGTATATATGTTTTTGAATATTGAGGAAATCATTATCCTTGACATCTAGAATAGTGTTTTGCATATATTATGTTCTAAATACATACTTGTTGGACTGGAAAAATAATTAAACCAAGAAACTATTACATAGCATCATCACTTAGTTAAAATTATAGTATTAGCATAGCATAACTGGAGTAAATAAAAGGAACAAAATATGCAAGATCTTTGTACTTAGTTTGAGACACTAAAATAATTTAATTGCACTCTAAAGATTTAGGTTGTAATGTCCTTTTAATTGTATGAGCTGTAATTTGTGAGAAAACTTTTATTTTTGAACAATTATGTAAAGCGCACCAAATTCAGTATTCAGAAATCACTGAATCAAAAACTGGGAACTAGAAGAGACCTAAGAAATAATCCAATCTAGCCTCATCATTTCACAGATAAAGAAACATAAGGGAAAGGGGCCCAAGTCAAACATGCTGCCCTTGGTCACACAACAAATTTTAGGCAGAGCAGGAAAAAAGGAAAAACAAATAATGTATCTTACAATAAATCTTTTCAGGAAGGGGTTAATTTCTCTTTGTCTCTCTAGTTCACTGTCTCTGACACTCCCCAAATTCAATAGAATTAAAGCCTGAATTTATACTTTAAATAAACCTCAATCATTCACAAATTCATTAAGGACATTCAGTCATACTGTATTTTTTTAAAATGCTTTATTAACTTCTGGTTTACATCATTCATTTCCACCAGATTTTGAGTTACAAATTTTATCCCTGTTTTTCCCCTGTCTCCCTAAAATAGCGGCCCCACAGGATATCCCCTCCTCCAATCTGCTCTCTCCCATATCTTCCCCATAGCATCTTCAACTTTTCCAGTAGGGCATGGTGGATCTCTATGCCCCAGTGCCTGTATATCTTATTTCCCAATTACATGTAAAATAATATTAATAATATATATTAAACATTTGGTTTTAAACTTTTGGATTCCAGATTCATTCCCTTCCTCCCTTGTCACCCACCCTGACTGGGAAGATAAGAAATTCAATATAGGTTGTATATGTGTAGCTAATACAAAACATCACCATAGTAGGTATGGTAGAAGAATAAATGCATTTCCCTCCCAACTATCCCAACTCCCACTTGTTCTATTCTATACTTTGGTCTTATCCCTTTTCAAAAGTGGGTGCCTCCAACTTCCCTCCCCGCCAGACTGCCTTCCCTTCCATCATCTCCCCTCTCATCACCTTCCCTCCTACACTCCTGTAGGGTGAAATACCCTATTTAGTGTGTATATTATTAGCTCCCTGAGCCAAATTCAATAACAAAAAGGTTGACCCACTCCCTTTTACTTTCATGTTCTTCCCCTCCATTGTAACCATTTTCCCTTGCATTTTCTTTATGAGAGAGTTTACCCCACTCTGTCTCTCTCAATCTCCTCTCATTATATTCCTCTCTCACCTCTTAATTTCACCTTTTAATTATCATCCCTTCCTAGTAAATGGGTCCTGTGCCCTCTATCTATATATACCTGTAAACATATATACACACATTCACATATGTATTCATATGCTCATATAACCTCCAATATAGACTGACACTCTCTCTCTCTCTCTCTCTCTCTCTCTCTATCTCTCTCTCTCTCTCTCTCTCTCTCTCTCTCTCTCTCTCTCTCTCTATATATATATATATATATATATATGTGTGTGTGTGTGTGTGTGTGTGTATTTATATTTTCTTCAACTATTTTCATACAGAGAAAAGTTTAATCAGTTACAATTATCATTTTTCCATTTAGGAATGTAAATAGTTTAACTTTGATAAGTTCCTTAAGATTTCTTTTCCCTCTTTACCTCCTCATGCTTCTCTTGCTTCTTGCATCTGACTGTCAAATTTTCTATTCAACTCTGTTTTTTTCCTCAAGAATACTTGAAAGTACTCTATTCCACTGAATGACCATATTTTCCCTGAAACATGATACTCAGTTTTGCTGGTCAGGTGATTCTTGGTTTTAATTCCAGCTCCTTTGGGCTCTAGAATATCATATTCCAGGCCCTTTGATACCTCAGTATTGAAGTTTCCAGATCCTCTGTTATCCTGATTGTGTTTCCACAATATTCAAATTGTTTCTTCCTGACTGCTTGTAATATTCTCTCCTTGATCTGGGAATTCTGGAACCTGGCTATAATATTCCTAGGAGTTTTCTTTTTGGGATCTTTTTCAGGAGTTGATTGGCAGATTCTTTCAACCTACATTTCCCCCTCTGGGTCTAATGCATCAGGGCAATTTTCCTTGATAATTTCTTGAAGGATGATTTCTAGGTTCTTTCTTTGATCATGGCTTTCAGGAAGTCCAATAATTTTTAAATTATCTCTCCTGGATCTATTTTCCAGGTCAGTGGTTTTTCCCATGACATATTTCACATTGCCTTCTATTCTTTCATTTGTTTGGATCTATTTAACAGCATCTTGATTTCTCATAAAAATCACTAGCTTCCATTTGCTCCAGTCTATTTCTGAAGAATTGAATCTTCTCAGTGAGCTTTTGAGATTATTTTTCCATCTGGCAAATTTGGCTTTTTAAGGCATTCTTCTCCTCGTTGCCTTTTTAAACTTCTTTTGCCATCTGAGTCAGTCTATTTTTTAAGGAGTTATTTTCCTCAGTCAGGCTGTTGACTCCCATTTCATACTTTTCTTGCATCTTTATCATTTCTCTTCCCAATTTTCCCCCATTTCTCTTATCTGCTTCTTAAGGTCCTCTATGGACTGTAGCCAGCTTGTACTTTCATTTGGGGCTTTTGGTGCAGGAGTTCTGACATCACAGTACTCCTCCTGTTCCGTGCTTTGATCCGCTTTGTCCCCAAAATAGGAGTCTGATGTTGCATTTTTCTGTTTATTTTGTTTCCTTTGCCTAGGAATGTTGCCACTTAATTACTTGATTTTGGGGCTTGTTTGCACAGTAGGCCTCTGCCACCAGACAGGAGAGCTTCCGTCCCGAACATTAGGGTCTTCACAACTTCAGGGGGTTGGGTGGCCTCTGTAAAGCCTCCACCTTCTCTGGCAATTTGGATACCCATGCCAGACCTCCACCCCAGACTACAATCCAGATCCAAGCAGGTTAAAACAAGAGTGATTAACCAGGAGACTGATTGCTAGATATCCCTACACTTCACAGCCCAGTTGCTGGAACTGCCACTGACACTGTAAAATGGCCTCTGTGCTGCTTTTCCTCAGGCACTTTCTGCCCCCAGGGCAGGAAGCAGACGTGTTCCCCAAATACTGGTCCCAAAGTCCACATGGCACTAACCTCTCACTTTGTCCTAGGCATATCTGTGCTGATAATTCTGGAATCACCGCAACTGCTGGTGTTCTGGGGTTCCTCCAGCCGGCTCCTGGCTGGGTAGCCCTGGGGCTAAAACCATGGCTCTTGTGGGCCTGGGCTCAGCTCCCAGAGTGTTGTGCTGTGCTGTGCTGGCCACTCCCTGTTGGGCTGCTGGGCTGTCCTCAATGGGAGGTTAGCTTCTCTGTGTCATTCTGTGGGTGCTGGGGCTCTAGAAGTTGTTCAGAGTCCACCTTTTACATTGTTTGGAAGTGGTGTGGGGCAGAGCACCTTGGAAGTGCTGTTTCTACTCTGCCATCTTGGCTCCACCCCCCCAAGCCATTATGTTTTAACCAAAAGTCACAGAGGAGATGTTTTGTTTGGTTTGGTTTGGTTTTGTTTGGATCTGCTTAACAGCATCTTGATTTCTCATAAAGTCATTAGCTTCCATTTGCTCCAGTCTAACTCTGAAGGAATGAATCTCCTCAGTGAACTTTTGAGATTCTTTTTCCATCTGGCAAATTCGACTTTTTAAGGCATTCTTCTCCTCATTGCCCTTTTGGGCCTCCTTTGCCATTTGAGCTAGACTATTTTTTAAGGTGTTGTTTTCCTCAGTCAGGCTGTTGACCCTCATTTCATACTTTTCCTGCATCCTTCTCATTTCTCTTTCCAATTTTTCCTCCACTTCTCTTATTTGATTTTTAAAGTCCTTCTTAAGGTCCCCTATGGCCTGCAACCCACTCATGTTTTCCCCTGCTGCTTTTGGAGCAGGACTTCTGACCTCACAGTCCTTTTCCCGCTCTATGCCCCCAAAATAGGAGTCTAGGGTTGCATTTTTCTGTTTCCTTTGCCTTGGCATGTTGCCACTTAATTGCTTGACTTTTGGGCTTGTTGCCACACTAGGGCTTTAAGGCCAGATATAGGAATTTTCATCCCGAACGTGTGGGGGGCAACTTCCATTTCTGGCAAGCTATAAACCCACCCACGACTTCCACCCTAGATCACAATCCAGATCCAGGGAGGTTAAAGCAAGAGCGATTACCCCCCACGACTGATGGCTGGATCTCCCTACAATTTTCAAGCCAAGAGCTGGAGCTGCCTCTGAAAACTACAAAATGGTGTGTCTCCTCAGTGGCTTCTAGCCCCCAGGGGAGGGAGCCGACACATTCCCCAAAATACTGGTCCCAAAGTCCATAGGACACTAACCTCTTACTTTGTCCTAGGCATGTCTATGTTGATAATTCTGGAGTCACCACTGCTCCTGGTGTTTTTGGGTTTCTCCAGCCGGCTGCTGGCCCTGCCATCCTGGGGCTAAAACCTCGGCTCACAGGGACCTGCACCCGGCTCAGCTCCCTGCGCTCTGCACACTGCATGCTGCCAGGTCCCAGACCACTGCACTGGTCCTTCCTGCAGGGCTGCTGGGCTGTCCTCAGCAGGAGGTTAGCTTCTCTGTGTCGTTCTGTGGGTGCTGGGGCTCCAGAAGTTGTTCAGAGTCCCCTTTTACATAGTTTGGGGGGAATCTGGGGGCAGAGTGGCTTGGATGAGCTGTTTCTACTCCGCCATCTTGGCTCCGCCCCCTCCAACTAAGAATTTCTTACCCAGCAAAACTGAGTATGATCCTTCAGGGGAAAAAGAGGTATTAAATGAGATAGAGGACTTTCAAACATTCTTGATGAGAAGACCAAAGCTATTAAATGAGAAAGAGAACTTTCAATCATTCCTGATGAAAAGACCAGAGCTGAATAGAAAATTTGACTAATATACAAGAATCAAGGGAAGCATAAAAAGGTAAACAAGAAAGGGAAATCATAAGGGACATAATATGGTTAAACTATTTATATTCCTATAGGAGAGGATGACATTTGTAAGTCATAAGACCTTTCTCATTATTAGAATAGTTAGAAGGAGTATATTTAGACTGAGGGTACAAGTGAAAGTTGAATATGAAGGGATGATATATAAAAAAATAAAATTATAGGGTGAGAGAGGAATGCACTGGGAGAAAAGGATAGGGAGAGGTAGCATGGGGTAAAACATCTCACATAAAAGAAGTAAGAAAAAGCTTTTATAGTAAAGACAGGGGAGGTAAGGAGGCGTCAGTAAACCTTACTCTCACCAGAACTGGCTCAAAGAGGGATTGATATTCACATTAAATTTGGTACAGGAATTTATCTTATCCTATAAAAAAGTAGAAGAGGAAGGGGATGAGAAGGCACGGGTGAAACACGGGAGGGCAGATTGGGAGTGGGGTGGTCAAAAGCAAGAAACTTTTGAGGAGGGATAGAGTGAAAAGAGAAATAGGATAGAATAAATGGGAGGATAGGATGGAGGAAAATACAGTTAGCTTAGTAACTGAAAAAAATTAAGCAAGTTTCTCTGATAAAGGTCTTATTTCTCAAACATATAGAGAATTAAGTCAACTTTATAAAAACAATAGCCATTCCTCAACTGGATATATGATTTAAAGATATGATCACTTTTCAGATAAAGTAATCAAAGTTATTTATAGCAATATGAAAAAATGCTCTAAAGCAGTAATGAATGGAGAAATGCAAATTAAAACATTTATGAGGTACTACCTCATACCTTTTATGTTGCCCAGTAGGCAAGAAAAAATAATTGACAAATGGTGTAGGGGATGTGGAAAAAATGAGACTTTAATGTACTGTTTGGTGGAATTGTGAACTGATTCAGAAATATTCTGTAGATCAATTTGGAACTGTGCCCAAAGGCCTATAAAACCATGCATATCCTTTGACCTAGAAATACCACTACTAGGTCTTTATACCAAAAGAGATTTTTTTATCAAATGCTTTATTAACTTCTGGTTTACATCATTCATTTCCACCAGATTTTGAGTTACAATTTTTCCCCATTTTTCCACTACCCACCACCCTAGAATAGCAGTCCCAAAGGATATCCCCTCATCCCATCTGATCTCTCCCATATATTCTCCCATACCACCTTCGACGTTTTCATTAGGGCAACGTGAATCTCTGTACTTGAAAGCCTGTATATCTTATTTCCCAATTACATGTACAATAGTATTAATATATTTTTAAACATTTGATCTTAAAACTTTGAATTCCAGATTCATTCCATTCCTGACTTGTCACCCAGCCTTACAGGAAAGATAAGCAATTCAGTGTCTGTTGTACATGTGTAGCTATGCAAAACATTACCATAGTAGATATATTGTAAAAGACTGACTATATTTCCCTCCCTCCTATCCCACCTCCTACTTGGTCTGTTCCCTATTTTTATCCTGTCCCTTTTCAAAAGTGGGTGCTTCCAACTTCCCTCCCCCTTTCCTTCTGCCCTCCCTTCCATCGTCCCCCCTCTCTCATCCCCTGACCTCCTACTCTACTTAGGGTGAGATATCCTATTTAGTATGTGTGTCATTCTCTCCCTGAGCCAAATTCAATGACAATAAGGTTTTGCCTTTTTGCCTTCCTGTTCTTCCTTGTAACATTTTCCATTGCCTCTTCTATATGAAAGAGTTTACCCCATTCTGTCTCTCCCCATCTCCTCTCATTTTATTCCTCTCTGACCTCTTAATTTCTCCTTTTAAGTATCATCACTTCCTGTTAAATTCGACTTGTGCCCTCTATCTATGTATACCTGTAAACATATATACACACATTCAGATACATATTCATATACCCACATATGCTGCTTCAACTATTTTCATACTGAGAAAAGTTTCCTCAGTTACAATTATTGTTTTTCCATGTAAGTATATAAATAGTTCAACTTTGATAGGTTTCTTATGATTTTTTTCCCTGTTTACCTTCTCAAGCATCTGTTGTTTCTTGTATCTGAATGTAAAATTTTCTACTCAACTCTGGTTTTTTCCTCAAGAATGCTTGAAAGTCCTCCATTCCACTAAATGACCATATTTTCCCCTGAAACATGATACTCAGTTTTACTGGGTAGGTGATTCGTGGTTTTAATCCCAGCTCCTTTGCCCTCTGGAATACCATATTCGAAGCCCTTTGATACTTCAGTGTAGAAGCTGCAAGATCCTGTGCTATCCTGATTGCATTTCCACAGTATTTGAATTGTTTCTTCCTGGCTGCTTGTAATATTTTCTATTTGATCTGGGAATTCTGGAACCTGGCAATAATATTCCTAGGAATTTTCTTTTTGGGATCTTTTTTCATGAGGTGATCAGTGGATTCTTTCAACCTCCATCTTGTCTTCTGTTTCTAAAACATCAGGGCAATTTTCCTTGAAAATTTCTTGAAGGATGATTTTTTTTTTATAAAACAACTGCTTTATTAACTTCTGTTTTACATCATTCATTTCCGCCAGATTTTGAGTTACAATCATTTTCCCTCCATTATTCCCCTACCCAACCTTCCAGAATAGTAGTCCCACAAGATATCACTTCCTCCAATCTGCTCTCTCCCATACCTTCTCCCATAACCCCATCGACTTTTCCGTTAGAGGAAGGTGAATCTTTGTGTCCCAATGCCTGCACATCTTATCTCCCTATTACAAGCATCACCCATTCCTTCTTGGGAGATAAGTAATTCAGTATATGTTGTACATGTCTAGCTATGCAAAACATTATCATAGTAGATATATTGTACAAGGCTGCTTATAATTCCCTCCCACTCATCCCACCCCCCACCTGGTCCATTCCCTACATGATCCTGTCCCTCTTCTATAGTGGGTACTTCCAACCTCCCCTCACCCCAAGGATGCCCTCCCATCCATCATCCCTCCTCTCATCCCCCTTCCCCCTATCCTGCTGCAGGTTGAGATATCCCATTTAGTATGTATGTCATTCTCTCCCTGAACCAAATTCAATGTGAATGTGGTTTTGCCTTTTTAGCCTTCTTATTCTCCCCCTCCCTTGCAACCACTTCCCCTTGCTTCTTCTACATGGGATAGTTTACCCTACCCTGTCTCTCCCCATCTCCTCTTGCCACTTTCCTCTCTCACCTCATAATTTCATCCCTTGAGTATTCTCCCTTCCCAACAAATTCAACTTATGCCCTCTATCCATATATAACTGTAACCATATACACACACATTCACATATGTATTCAGATGACCACACCCCCTTCTTCCATTATTTTCATAGTGAGAAAGATATCATCAGTCACAGTTATTGCTTTTCCATATAGGAATGTAAATAGTTCAACTTTGATAAGTTCCTTTTGATTTCTTTTCCCTGATTGCCTTCTCAGGCATCTCTTGCTTCTTGTGTCTGGATGTCAAATTTTCTATTCAATTCTGGTTTTTTCCTCAAGAATGCTTGAAAGTCCTCTATTCCACTGAATGACCATATTTTCCCCTGAAACAAAATACTCAGTTGTGCTGGGTAGGTGACCCTTGGGTTCATTCCCAGTTCTTTTGCCCTCTGGAATATCATATTCCATGCCCTTCGATCCCTCAGTGTAGAAGCTGCCATGTCCTGGGCTATTCTGATTGTGTTTCCACAATATAGAAATTGTTTCTTCCTGGCCGCTTGTAGTATTTTCTCCTTGATCTGGGGATTCTGGAACCTGGCTATAATATTTCTGGGGGTTTTCTTTTTGGGATATTTTTCAGGAGGTGATTGGTGGATTCTTTCAACCTCTATTTTGCCCTCTGAATCTAAAACATCAGGGCAGTTTTCCTTGAGAATGTCTTGAAGGGTGATTTCTAGGTTCTTTCCTTGATCATGGCTTTCAGGTAGTCCAGTAATTTTTAAATTGTCTCTCCTGGATCTATTCTCCAGGTCAGTGGTTTTTCCCATGAGATATTTCACATTGCCTTCTAATCTTTCGTTTGTTTGGATCTGCTTAACAGCATCTTGATTTCTCATAAAGTCACTAGCTTCCATTTGCTCCAGTCTAACTCTGAAGGAACGAATCTCCTCAGTGAACTTTTGAGATTCTTTTTCCATCTGGCAAATTCGACTTTTTAAGGCATTCTTCTCCTCATTGGACTTTTGGGCCTCCTTTGCCATTTGAGCTAGTCTATTTTTTAAGGTGTTGTTTTCCTCAGTCAGGCTGTTGACCCTCATTTCATACTTTTCCTGCATCCTTCTCATTTCTCTTTCTAATTTTTCCTCCACTTCTCTTATTTGATTTTTTAAGTCCTTCTTAAGGTCCTCTATGACCTGCAACCCGCTCATGTTTTCCCCTGGGGCTTTTGGAGCAGGACTTCTGACCTCACAGTCCTTTTCCCGCTCTATGCCCCCAAAATAGGAGTCTAGGGTTGCATTTTTCTGTTTCCTTTGCCTTGGCATGTTGCCACTTAAATGCTTGACTTTTGGGCTTGTTGCCACACTAGGGCTTTAAGGCCAGATATAGGAATTTTCGTCCCGAACGTGTGGGGGGGCAACTTCCGTTTCTGGCAAGCTGTAATCCCACCCACAACTTCCACCCTAGATCACAATCCAGATCCAGGGAGGTTAAAGCAAGAGCGATTACCCCCCCAAGACTGATCGCTGCATCTCCCCATGATTTGTAGGCTGGGAGCCAGAGCTGCCTCTGAAAACTACAAAATGGCGTGTCTCCTCAGCCGCTTCTAGCCCCCAGGGGAGCGAGCTGACACATTCCCCAAATACAGGTCCCAAAGTCCATAGGACATTAACCTCTTACTTTGTCCTAGGCATGTCTATGTTGATAATTCTGGAGTCGCCACAGCTCCTGGTGTTCTGGGGTTTCTCCAGCCAGCTGCTGGCCCTGCCTCCCTGGGGCTAAAACCTCGGCTCACGCGGACCTGGGCTCGGCTCGGCTAGGCTCCTGCGCTCTGCGCTCTGCGTGCTGCCGGCTCCCAGACCGCTGCGCTGGTCCTTCCTGCAGGGCTGCTGGGCTGTCCTCAGCGGGAGGTTAGCTTCGCTGTGTCGTTCTGTGGGTGCTGGGGCTCCAGAAGTTGTTCACAGTCCTTTTTTACATAGTTTGTGGGGAATCTGGGGGCAGAGAGGCTTGGAAGAGCTGTTTCTACTCCGCCATCTTGGCTCTGCCCCATTGAAGGATGATTTCTAGGTTCTTTCTTTGATCATGGCTTTCAGGAAGTCCAATAATTTTTAAATTATCTTTCCTGGATCTATTTTCCAGGTCAGTGGTTTTTCCCATGACATATTTCACATTGCCTTCTATTCTTTCAGTTGTTTGGATCTGCTTAACAGCATCTTGATTTCTCATAAAGTCACTAGCTTCCATTTACTCCAGTCGAAGTCTGAAGAAATGATTCTCCTCAGTGAGCCTTTGAGGTCCTTTTTCTATCTGGTAAATTCAGCTTTTTAAGGCATTCTTCTCCTCATTGCCTTTTTGAACCTCTTTTGCCATCTGAGTCAGTCTATTTTTTAAGGCGTTATTTTCCTCAGTCTGGCTGTTAACCGTCATTTCATACTTTTCTTGCACCTTTCTCATTTCTCTTCCAAATTTTCCCCTCACTTCTCTTATCTGCTTCTTAAGGTCGTCTATGGCCTACAACCAGCTTGTATTTCCATTTGGGGCTTTTGGTGCAGGATTTCTGACTTCCCAGTCTTCCTTCTGTTCCATGCTTTGAATCTCTTTGCCCCCAAAATAGGAGTGTAATGTTGAATTTTTCTGTGTATTTTGTTTCCTTTGCCTAGGCATGTTGCTACTCCATTACTTGACTTTTGGGCTTGTTGCCACAGTAGGACTCTGCCATCAGCCAGGGGAGCTTCTGTCCCAAATGCTGGGGTATTCTCAGCTGCTGGAGTTATTAGTTGGGTGCCCTCTCTTACACATCCACATGCTCTGATAAGCTGGTCACACACCCCAGGACCTCCACCCCCAATCCCAATCCAGATCCAAGCAGGTTAAAACAAGAGTGCTTACCCTCAAGACTGATTTCCTGGCCCCCCTACAGTTTGCAGGCCAGGAGCTGAAGCTGCAACATGGCGGGCTCTTCTGCAGCTATTCACTTGCTTGTCACCCCCAGGGGAAGCACCCGATGTGCTCACAAGTACTGGTCCCAAAGTCTGTACTCCACTGACCTCTCACTTTGTCCTTGGCATCTGTGGGTTGGTAATTCTGGAAATGCCACAGCTGCTCGTATTCTGGAGTCCCTCCAGCTGGTTGCTGGTTCGTCTGCCCTGTGGCTAAAACCTCCAACTCTTGCCAGGCTGGGGTTGGCTCCCAGAGCCGGGCTTCTGGGCTGTCCACAACAGGACATTTTCTGGTTCTGTAGCTCCAGAGTTTCTTCAGATCCCCCTTTTATATAAATTGGAATTGGTGGGGGCCCAAGCTGTGTGGAAATGCTCTTCCTACTCAAGAGATTTTTTTTTTATAAAGAGTAAAGCACACATATATACAAAAATAATTATAGCAGCTCTTTTCTGCAGTCTAAGAATTAGAAAATTGAAGGGTTGTCTATCCATTGTGGAATGGCTTAACAAGTTGTGGTACATAATTATGATAGAATACTATTGTACTATAAGAAATGGTGAGCAGGATGATCTCAGAAAAACCTGGAAAGACTTGCATGGGCTGATGCAAAGTGAAGCATACTGTGTGCAATATGACAGCCATATGCTAAGATGATCAATTGTGAATGACAGTTCTTCTCGGCAATAAAAAATTTAAAACAACTCTGAAAGACTTATGATGAAAAATTTTATCCATTGCCAGAGAAAGAACTGATTGTTTTTGAATACAAATTGAAACATCATTTTTTAAACTCCCTATATTTTTCTTGAAGATGTTTTGTCTATGTTTTCTTTCATAACATGATATTGTGGATTTGTTTTGCATGAGTACACATGTGTGACCTATTTTGTACTACTTGAGGAGGTGATGAAGTAGGAAGAAAAATAATTTGGAATTCAAAGTTTTAAAAACAAATGTCAAAAATTGTTTTTATATTTAATTGGGAATTTTTTTTAATTTTAAAAATTTTTAAATAAAAGAAAAAGGACTAGGTCTAGAGTTAGAAATACTTCAAGCCAAATATCACTTCGGTCATTGATAGTCTTATCTTGGGCAAGATTCCTCAATACTATGAGGCTTGAAATAGCTCCATCCCAGAGCTGTTTTAAGGTCCAAATATTGGGGATATTATTGCTAAATATTGCTAAATAGCTTGGTGTATGACAGTTGCCTAATAAATCCATGTTTCCTTGCTGGAAGGCAGGGACTATGGTTTTGTTTGCTTGCTTGGTGTGTTTGTGTGTGTGTGTGTGTGTGTGTGTGTGTGTGTGTGTGTGTGTGTGTGTTTATATCCCTAATCCTTAGCATAGAGTGTAACATATGACAAGTGCTTGATAAATGCTTTATTGATTTGATTTAGCTTTACCATGACAAGCTAAGCAGATCTGTGTACTTTCAGAATATACTTTTTATTTAAAAAAAAAAAGATTTTAAAATATTCAACTTAGTTTTATTATTAACATATTGATAGCATTTTAAATTTTAGATTGTATTCTGTGGTTTTGGCCACATAACTAAAATTAAAGAATTCTTATGTTTCTCCAAATATTTCTTTAGAGAATATTTTATCATTAGCATGTTATTTTGTCATTATTAGTTTTATAATTCCTATATTAATATATCATTATAATGTTGAGACTTAGGAAATTAATTTTTAAAATGTTCTAAAGAATGTGTAAATGTTTTTTTTTTTGGTTCTAAATTAATTTTAAAAAGATTGAATCTAAGGGCTACTATAAAATAGGATTTTTAAAAATAATGATTTTTGCAGCATTTTTTGCTCATCTTCCAAACTGTCTTTTCCATTTTATTTAAACCATTATGCTTTAAAGAATTTGCCCCCTTAATATTTCTCAACAAATACAGTAAATAATACATTAAAATAACCTATATAATACCTTTCTAACATTCTCAGGGCTATTGGATTTCTTTTAGAAGTGAATACCTATATGCAAACTGAAAAAGGACCACATGGCTAAAAGACAAATATTTTACAATTGATTAATCTTAAAGCACTGTCTTTACTTGAGATAGACAATTGACCAAAAAGCAATGGAATGAGGCAGAGATTGTTGAAGACAAATATTGGACAAGGAGTTCCTCTTCATCTTTCATAAGGCTTAGCTTCATAGATAAGTTTTATTATATTTTCTTACATTTCAAATACGTGTTGCTGTTGAAGTCACTACTATCCTCCCAGTCTCTAAACCTCAATATCCAATCTGTTCTGAGGGATCATCAATGTTGCCTCTTTATATTATGTCCCGTTCTCTTCTCTGATATTGTCACCACTCTGGTGGAGTCCATCATTGCCTCATACTTCTACTATTATGATAGCCTGCTGATCAGTCTCTCTACCTCCAGTTGCTCTCCAATTTATCCTCCATTCCACTGCCAAAATGATTTTCCAAAAGCCCAAATACAACCATTTCACTTGCCTATTCAATAAACTCTAATGGCTCTCTATCACTTATATAATCAAGTATAAAATCTTCTGACATTCATAGTGTTTCATAATCTGCCCCTTAAATTTTATAGTATTCTTTTTTTTTTTCAAATTTTGGAGGGAAATTGGGGCTAAGTAACTTGCCTAAGGTCACAGGGCTAGTTTTGTGTGTGTGTGTGTGTGTGTGTGTGTGTGTGTGTGTGTGTGTGTGTGTGTTAAATGTCTGAGGCCAGATAGGAACCCAGGTCCTCCTGACTCCAGGGCTGCTGCTCAATTCACTGCGTCATGTAGTCGCCCTCATAGTAACAACAATAAAACAATACCGACTTAAAAAGATAAACAAGAAACCAATGTTTAAAGGCATAATCCATAATAAAATGTCAAAATATTAAGTGGTCAGAAAATGGAAACTAAATAGTATAATAAGTATTATTAACATCGGGCCAAAGAAGTAATTATGGGAAAATATATACTCTTATTAAAGAAAATTATAACGGTGAAACTACTTGAGACTGGGTATACAGTTAACACATGCTCAGCTGGAGAATGTCTCTCTACACTTTTAACAAGAAAGTAGAGAAATAAGACATCAGTTAATTGGAGATGCAAGTAAAAAATACACACAACATAGTAATTCTGAAGATAAAAGAATAAAAAAGTTTGAAAAAAATCAAATAGTAAATGAAACTTGGAAATTTTTTCAAAGAATTATTCATTATACAAATCATTAGCTAATTGGATTTTTTAAAAAGAAAGGAAAACAAAATCACTGATGTTAAAATTTATAACAGGAAAAATTACATCAGATGAAACAAATTTTAAAAATGTTATAAACTATTTTGTACAACTACATCCCCCCTAAAATCCGGTAACTTAAAAGAATTAGATAAATACTTAGAAAAAAATAATATCCAGATGAAAAGATTTTAAAATAGGGAAATAAAATAGCCCAAGGAAAAGAACAAAAGGAGATAAAACTAAATGTCATAAATTAACACACAAGGATAAAACAGTCTCAGAAGGATTTACAAATGAATTCTCTCACATCTTCAAAGAATATCGAACTCTAATTCTTCATAAATTGTTTCCAAAAATAGAAAAATAAGGTATCGAAAAAATTTATTTTTATTTAACAAATACGGTTAAACTGGGGAAAGGGGAAAAAAAGAGAAATAGAACATAGAACCATGTCTCTAATGAATATTGAAGTAAAATAATGAATAAAATATTACCAAAGAGGCTACACAGTAACATATTCATAAGTTCATTCAGTGTGATCATTCTGATTCTATACACAGAATAGGGAACTAGGTCAAAATAGGAAAAAAAAAACTATCATAATAATAGACCATATTCATGACAAAACAATTTAAAAAGAAGATGATTACATTAACAGAGAAAAGGGATTTTTTTTAAATCCAGTTCTTTATCTTTTTTTTTCTTTTTTTTTACCCAAATGCTTTATTAACTTCTGGTTTACATCATTCATTACCAACAGATTTTGAGTTACAAATATTTCCCCATTTTTTCCCTATCCCCCACCCCAAAATAGCAGTCCCACAGGATATCCCCTCATCCCATCTGCTTTCTAGATATCTTCTCCCATAACCCCTTCAACTTTTTTGAGTAGGACAAGGTGAATCTCTGTGCTCCAATGCCTGTATATCTTATTTCCCAGTTATATGTAAAATAGTATTAATAATAGTATTTATATATTTTTAAACATTTGATTTTAAAACTTTGAATTCCAAATTCATTTCATTCCTCCCTTGTCACCCACCCTTACTGGAAAGAGAAGCAATTCAGTATATGTTGTACATGTGTAGCTATGCAAAACATTACCATAGTAGATATATTGTAAAAGACTGACTATATTCCCCTCCCTTCTATCCCACCTCCTACTTGGTCTATTTCCTACTTTGATCCTGTCCCTTTTCAAAAGTGGGTGATTCCAACTTCCCTCCACCCCTTCCCTTCTGCCCTCCCTTCCATCATCCCCCCTCTCTCATCCCCTTGCCCCCTACTCTTCTTAGGTTGAGATATCCTATTTAGTATGTATGTCATTCACTCCCTGAACCAAAATCAATGAGAATAAGATTTTGTCTTTTTGCCCTCCTGTTCTTCCTCTCCTTTGTAACCATTTTCCTTGCCTCTCCTATATGAGAGAGTTTACCCCATTCTGTCTCTCCCCATCTCCTCTCGTCATATTCCTCACCTCTTAATTTCACCTTTTAAGTATCATCCCTTCCTATTAAATTGGTCCTGTGCCTTCTATGTATAAATGTACACATATATACTCACATTCACATATGTATTCATATACCCATATATCCATGTGTGTGTGTGTGTGTGTGTGTGTGTGTGTGTGTGTGTGTGTGTGTGTGTGTGAGTGTTAAGTGTCTGAGGCTGGATTTGAAGTCAGTTCTTCCTGACTCCAGGCTGGTGTTCTATTCACTCTACCACCTAGCCATTCCTGCATAAATATTTTTGTACAAATAGATCCTTTTCTTTTTTCTTTGATGTCTTTCAGACAGAGACATAATAGTGATGTTGCTGGGTTCAAAACTATGTAGATTTGTAGCCCCATGGGTCTAGCTCCAAATTGTTCTCAAAATGATTTGAATAGTTCAAAATGCCCCCAACAGTTCATTAGTGTCCTAATTTTATCACAGCCTCTCAAGCATTTATAATTTTGCCTTTCTGTCATGTTAGCCAATCTGATAGATGGGAAATGTTTTGTGTTTTGTTTTTTTCAAATTTCTGTTTCTCACATCAATAATAATTCCAATATTTTCTTCATGCGACTTGATAGCTGATTTTTTCTTCTGAAAACTACATGATTGTTTACTTTGACCATTTATCAATTAAGGAATGATTCTTTTTATGTAATTTTTGGTTAGTTTCCTGATATTTGAGAAATGTAGTCTTTATCAGAGAAACTTACTGTAAAAAATGTTTCCCTAATTTCCTGCTTCCCTTCTAATTTTGGCAACAGGAGTTTTGTTTATGAAAAAAAACTTTTTAATTTTAAGTCATCAAAAGTATCAATTTTACTCCCATCATCCTTTCTTTCTCTTGTTTGGTCATAAACTCTTTATCCATAAATCTGACAGATACATTTCCCTATACTCTTCTAATTAATCTATGATATGGTCCTTTATACACAACTCATTTATAAACTTTAACCTTATATTGATACAAGATGTGAGTTGGTTTATGCTTAGTTTCTGCCAAACTGCTTTCCACTTTCCCCAGCAAATTTGAGGGGGGTGAGGGTCAGAGCCAAGATGGTGCAGTAAAAGCAAGAATTTGCTTGAACTCCCACTCCAACAGCCTCCAATACCTGTAAAAATTACTCTAATCAAATTTTAGTGTTACAGAACCCACAAAGTGACAGAGACTAACAAATCTCCTGCTGAAGGCAAAATGGCAGGCCAACAGGAAGGGTCTATCACACTGAGCTGAGAGCAGAGCACAGTCCCGAATGAGCTGCAGTGGTGCAGACCACAAGAGCACAGACATGTCATAGCAGATTTCAGGAGAGTGAATCACTGGCAATTGTAGAGGTTTCCAGACTTCTCAACCCATAAACAGCAAAGAGAAAGTAAAAGGTTGGTGGGGAAACTCTGTTGATCCTGGGTGACAGAAGAATGTGGTCCAGTCCCTGACCCTGGGATAGCAGAGGTGGTAGTGGCTTGAGATACTGCTCTATAGCTGCTCCTGATCTCCAGGTCTACAGATTGTAGGGAGACCAGGATAATTGTTCTTGCTTTGACCTGCTTGGATCTGGGTGGCAGTCTTAGGTGATGGTCTTAGGGTGAGGAGCGCTAATATGGCAGAGCTTGTGGCGGCTGTGCAGAAGGTGTCCTCCTCACAGTTCTAAGGCAGGTGCCTGAAAGAAGCTCTGATTATAGCTGTGCAAAACCCCAGAAATTTGGGACACAGCACTCTCCACTCTGAAAGCAGAGTTCTATGATGTCAAAGAGCTCAAAAGTCAAGTAAATTGGCTGGTAAACTGAGCAAACAGAGAAAGTGAAATCATATTATAGAATTGTTTTTTGGAAACAAAGATGCTCAAAACATACAACCAGAAGTCAGCAAAGTCAAAACTTCTGCATCACAAACCTCCAAGAAAAATATGAAGTGTTTGCAGGTCGTGGAGGAGCTCAAAAAAGATTTTGAAAATCAAGTGAGAGAAGTAGAGGAAAAATTGGAAAAAGGAATGAGAATGATGCAAGAAAAAAATGAAAAGCAAGTGAACAGCCTGCTAAAGGACACCACCAAAAATACTGAAAAAATAACACCTTATAAAAGTAGACCAACGCAGCAAATTTTGTCAAATTGTGAGTTCTTACCCTAAAAACTTAGATCCTTATTTTTATCAAACCTTAGATTACTATAGACTTTTTTCAATTTTATTCATATTTATTGCTTATGTAGAAATGACACCTGTTTGTAAACCATGCCCTGTGGTATAAACATATTGTATTGTAAACAACTTATTTGATAAGTACCACTATGACCTTGATTATTGAGTGTTCTCCAAATTCATTTCCTATCATTGAAGTTGACTTCATGACTTTTAGGTAAATTCATTTCTGTGTCACATATTGTCTTAGAAAATGTATTCTAGGGGGGCAGAGCCAAGATGCCGTAGTAGAAACAGAATGTCCAAGCCACTCTGCCGCCAGATTACCTCCAAACTATGTAAAAGGGGACTCTGAACAACTTCTGGAGCCCCAGCATGCAAAGAACGACAAAGAGAAGCTAACCTCCCACTGAGAACAGCTCAGCAGCCCTGCAGGAAGGACCAGCGCAGTAGTCTGAGAGCCAGCAGCACAGCATGCAGAGCTCGGGGAGCTGAGCACAGCCAAGCAGCTGAGTTGCGGTTTTAGCCCCAGGGCGGCTGGGCCAGCAGCTGGCTGGAGGGACCCCAGAACACCAGCAGCTGTGGTGATTCCAGAATTATCAACATAGACATGCCTATAACAAAGTGAGAGGTTAGTGCCCTATGGACGTTGGGACCAGTATTTGGGGAAAGCATTGGCTTCCTCTCCTGGGGGCTAGAAGCCGCTGAGGAGATATGCCATTTTGTAGTTTTCAGAGGGAGCTGCAGCTCCTGGCCTGCGAACTGTAGGGAGATCCAGCGATCAGTCTTGGGAGGTAATCGCTCTTGCTTTAACCTCCCTGGATCTGGATTGTGATCTGGGGTGGAGGACATGGGTGGGTTTCCAGCTTGCCAGAAACGGAAGTTGCCCCCCCAAACATTCGGTATGAAAATTGCCCTATCTGGCCACAAAGCCATAGTGTGGCAACAAGCCCAAAAGTCAAGTAATAAAGTGGCAACATGCCAAGGCAAAGGAAACAAATTAAACAGAAAAATGCAACCCTAGACTCCTACTTTTGGGGCAAAGAGGGTCGAAGCATAGGGGAAGAGGACTGTAAGGTCAGAAGTCCTGCTCCAAAAGCCCCAGGAGAAAACATGAGCTGGTTGCAGGCCATAGAGGACCTTAAGAAGGACTTAAAAATCAAATAAGAGAAGTGGAGGAAAAATTGGAAAGAGAAATGAGAAGGATGCAGGAAAAGTATGAAGTGAGGGTCAACAGCCTGACTGAGGAAAACAACACCTTAAAATGTAGACTAACTCAAATGGCAAAGGAGGCCCAAATGGGAAATGAGGAGAAGAATGCCTTAAAAAGTCAAATGTGCCAGATGGAAAAAGAATCTCAAAAGTTCACTGAGGAGATTCATTCCTTCAGAGTTAGACTGGAGCAAATGGAAGCTAGTGACATTATGAGAAATCAAGATGCTATTAAACAGATCCAAACAAATGAAAGATTAGAAGGCAATGTGAAATATCTCATGGGAAAAACCACTGACCTGGAAAATAGATCCAGGAGAGACAATTTAAAAATTATTGGACTACCCTAAAGCCATGATCAAAGAAAGAACCTAGAAATCACCCTTCAAGAAATTCTCAAGGAAAACTGCCCTGATGTTTTAGATCCAGAGGGCAAAATAGAGGTTGAAAGAATCCACCGATCACCTCCTGAAAAAGATCCCAAAAAGAAAACTCCCAGGAATATTATAGCCAGGTTCCAGTATCCCCAGATCAAGGAGAAAATACTACAAGCAGCCAGGAAGAAACAATTTCTATATTGTGGAAACACAATCAGAATAGCTCAGGACCTGGCAGCTTCTACACTGAGGGATTGAAGGGCATGGAATATGATATTCCAGAGGGCAAAAGAGCTGGGAATGAACCCAAGGGTTACCTACCCAGCAAAACTGAGTATTTTGTTTCAGGGGAAAATATGGTCATTTAGTAGAATAGAGGACTTTGAAGCATTCTTGAGGAAAAAAACAAAATTGAATAGAAAATTTGACATCCAGATGCAAGAAGCAAGAGATGCCTGAGAAGGTAATCAGGAAAAGAAATCAAAAGGAACTTATGAAAGTTCAACTATTTACATTCCTATATGGAAAAACAATAACAGTGACTGATGAAATCTTTCTCACTATGAAAATAATGGAAGAAGGGTGTATGGTCATATGAATACATATGGGAATGTGTGTGTATATGGTTACAGTTATATATGGATAGAGGGCATAGTTTGAATTTGTTGGGAATGGAGGATACTCAAGGGGTGAAATTATGAGGTGAGAGAGGAAAGTGGCAAGAGGAGATGGGGAGAGACAGGGTAGGGTAAACTATCTCATGTAGAAAAAGCAAGGGGAAGTGGTTGCAAGGGAGGGGAAGAATAAGAAGGCAAAAAGGCAAAACCACATTCTCATTGAATTTGGTTCAGGGAGAGAATGACATACATACTAAATGGGATATCTCAACCTACAGCAGAATAGGGGGAAGGGGGATGAGAGGAGAGATGATGGATGGGAGGGCATCCTTGGGGGGAGAGGAGGTTAGAAGTACCCACTACAGAAGAGGCACAGGATCAAGTAGGGAATGGACCAGGTGTGGGGGTAGGATGAATGGGAGGGAATTATAAGCAGCCTTGTACAATATATCTACTATGATAATGTTTTACATAGCTAGACATGTACAATATATACTGAATTACTTATCTCCCCAGAGGGAATGGGTGACAAGGGAGGAAGGAAATGGATCTGAAATTCAAGGTCTTAAGATTAAATGTTTCAAATATATATAAATACTGTTAAAAAAAAAAGAAAATGTATTCTATAACCTCTGTTTTTATATGAGAATTGAAATCCTTATCTCTCTCTGCTCCTCCTAACGAAGGAATATTGAGTATTTGAATCAATTTAAATCGAATGCTTTTTAAATTTGGAGTTCTAAAATAAACAATAGTTAATTGATAAATAATATGAAGTGAAATGTTTTTTTAAAGATTTGAGTAAAATTTTTGAGGAATCGACATGATCAAATGAAGATATACATGCAATTTGGGGGGTGTGGTTTAGAGTTGTACCTTCTGAAATATTTAAAAAGCTTACCTTTTATTTGGTTTTCTTTCATATAACAATGTATCAGCAATCTTTGGCTTGTTGTGAGCAGTGTTTGTGTTAGTACAGCATTTAGATTAAGAGAGAAACAGCATGACATAGTTTCAACCAAATTTTCTCAAGTTTCAGATAAACTTCGGTTCCTGTTCTGGTGTTCTGTTATTGATTAGATCTGCAAGATTTGTGGTGATTTTCACAAAACAAACTAGTTATCGGAGAAGGAAATTTTGAGAGTCTTTGCCAACTTATACTGAGATCTGTTTTTTGTAAAGGATTCAAGTAGGAACTTCTGAGGAACCTCTACAAGTAACAGGTAACTTGAATGGGAAATAAAAAGAGGGGTACCCTTAAGGACATGATATTTTTATACCACCCTAAAGAAAGATGAATCAGGAAGCAGACAAGTGCATGGGATATCTAAGATACATAATGAATTCTATTGATTGAATGGATATTGGAAAGGAATATTAAGTTGCAGGGACACAATGTCTTTTATTGTTGTTATCCATTATTATTTTCCTTTGGCTTTTATTTTCTATATATGTATACTAAGCTCTTTCGATTATCTTGATGTTATTTGATTTTTTCTCTCAAATTAGCCATTAATTTCAGTCATTCTTACTATGTCATACTGTGTTTGGTGAATGTTTCTGTTCTCATTTGGTAATTGTGTCTGTTCCAGGTGGTATTCATGGTACTCTTTTACCCAGTGTGCTCTCTGTGGTCATCAGTGTAACTCGGAGTTGTCTTTGACAACAGTAGGGGATATCAAGGATTGTTAATGGGTGCCCTGTACTTGTCTTTTCGAATTACCATATTTTCCATAAACAACAGACCCAGAACATGCAAGAGGCCCTGAATGTGTCCAGAACAAAGCCCCACTCCCCACCCCATGTGCACACACACAGCTAACATAATTTGTTGTTTACATCTAAAACTGGACTCACTGTGTATCTTTGGGAGTCAAAACAGGCACCATACAGTTAGGCTTATGCAGCTGGGATCCATCCCATCCTCATAGTCTTTCCTTTCCCAAGGGAAAAGAAAGTAGCTTTTGCCATCACCTTGCTCCTCCCCTCTGAGAGGGTTTTTTTTTTCTTTTCCTACTTTTAGTATAAATTTCCCCCTCTGATGGCATGCCTCTTTAGGTGGAAATTTATGTTTCATCTTCCTTCCTTTGTCCTAGTGTTATAAATAATCGAACTTCTATATGGATTGTGAACTATTTGGGCTCCAAATAAATGTTCAGATGTTCTCTTGTAATAAACATAGTTTTCATATAAGTTTAATTAAGGGGCGTGGTGGAGTTAAGATGGAGGAGTAGAAATAGGACTCCCTAGGTGCTACTGCTCCCACCTCCTCCAATTCATGTAAAAGGTGACTGAATAAACTTTGGAGCTACAGAACCACAAAATGACACAGAGAAGCTAACCTCCCATGGAGGACAGCCCAGCTGGCTGTCAGGAAGTGACCAGTACAGCACTGTGGGAGCCAAGCCCAGCCCCCCAAATGAACCCAAGGTTTTAGCCTCAGGGAGGCCTGACAAGCCACTGGCTGGAGGGACTTCAGATCACCAGCAGCTGTGGCAGTTTCAAGAGATATCAACACATAGAGAATAAGAACAAAGTGAGAGGTCAGTGCATTGTGGACTTTAGGATCCAGTAGTTTCGGAGTATGGTCTGGCCTTTAACCCCTGAAGGGAGAGACCCCTGAGGCTCCATGCCAGTAAGGGTGGGTGACAAGGGAGGAAAGGAATGAATCTGGAATTCAAAGTTTCAAAATCGAATGTTTAAATATACATATATATATATATATATATATATATATACTATTATTAATATTATTTTACATGTAACTGGGAAATAAGATATATAGACACTGGGGCATAGAGATCCACTGTGCCCTACTGGAAAGTCAAAGGGTGTATGGGAAAAGATATGGGAGAGAGCAGATTGGAGGAGGGAATATCCTATTTTGGGGTGCTGGGTAGGGGGAAAACGGGGAGAAAATTTGTAACTCAAAATCTTGCAGAAATGAATGATGTAAACTAGAAGTTAGTAAAGCATTTGATAAAAAAATAAGTTTAAGTTGTGATTAACTATTGATGAATTTTGTTGTGCTACAAAAAGTGCAGATAGAACAGGTTTAGAGGAATATGGAAAAAGTCACACAAACTTGTAGAGTGAAGTGAGCAGAACCACGATTATTGCTTACATGACAGCCACAATAATAGCATGAAGGAAAACAATTCTTACCCATGTAAGTGCTAGGAGTGATTTCAAAGGACTGAAGATCAAACAAATTTATCCCCCACATCATGGCAGAAAGGTCATGGATGGAACAGAGCTATAGAGTAAGACATGTATTCTCAGATGGCTAATGTGTTACTTTTTTCTGCTTTATCGTACATATTCCTTACTATGAAGGGCATCTCCTGAGAGGGGAAAGGGATTAATGAGTAGTCAAGAATCTTCTGGAGCCAGCTCTAACCTGCTTGGGAGAGGCAATTGTTAAAATTACACATTGATATAAATCAGGGCTAGATTTCTTTTTTTGTCAGTTGTCTACAATTAAGATAATGTTCATATTGAGGATTGAACTAAAAAGTGTGTGTACATACTTTTTTTTTTTTACTGTAGAGCTCAGTTGATAAACATTTACCAGCACAAATCCCCTCTATTGTTCTCTAAACAGTGCTTGAAGCAAGTGTGTAGTACAAGGCTCATGGTATGAAAATATTACCAGACTGAATGGCGATGATCATGATGATGATGATGAAGATGATGATGATGATGATATCAATAATAATATTTATGTGGTGCAATAAGTTTGCAAAATGTTGTATATCTATTTTCTCATTTGAAACTCATAAGATACCTGGTAGTAATCGACATAAAAATTTCAATAAAACATTTTCTGTAAATGCAAAGAAGCCAAAAAGAAGTACATTAAAAGATATAAATAGATCTATTTTGTCACTACCTTGTTAAATTGAACATATATGTAATAAATTATATATATATATATATATTCCTTTAAAGTTGTATATAACAAAAGATCATAATTTCTTATATCGCCCTCTATTCTTTTCTATTTCATGAAATATTTGGGTTTGTTGGTGATTAATGTATGTACAATGAAAAATATTAAATAATTAAGAAATACAGATCATTATATTCATTCAGAATTTTTAAACTGCAAGAGATCTTTAAAGTCTATAAACTAAAAGTTCGTATTACAGGGGATATGTAAACTTAGGTAGGAAAACAATTTGTTAACTATTTCAGTCAAATTGGTTTCTTTTTTTAAATTAAATTTTATGTTTATTTTTAATTTAGATTATCATTTCACAAGATTTTGAGTTACAAATTTTTCCCATATCTTTCCCCTACTTCCATCCCAAAACAGTGATCCTATTGTATACACCCTCCCCAAATCAACTTTCTCCTATATCGTCCCCCATATCTCCTCTGACTTTCCAGTAGGGCAAGTTGGATCTCTCTACCCCAGTGCCTGTATATCTTATTTCCCACTTGCATGTAAAAATAATAATAATAATAATGATATATTTTAAAATTTTTATTTTAAAACTTTAAATTCCAGATTTTTTCCCTTCCTCCCTCATCACCCACCCTCACTGGGAAGATCAGCAATTCAGTAAAGGTTGTGCATGTGTAGCTATTGGAAAACTTTTCCATAGTGCATATATTGTGAAAGACTGACTATATTTCCCTATATACACACACGTTTCTATTCCCTTCAATTATTCTCATACTGAGAAAAGTTTCATAAATTACAATTACCATTTTTCTATGTAGAAATGTAGAAATTTCCTTATGATTTTTTTGCTTTTTATCTTCTCATGCTTCCCTTGCTTCTTGTATCTGAATGTTATATTTTCTATTCAACTGTGGCTTTTTCATCAAGAATGCTTGAAAGTCCTCCATTTCACTGAATGACCATGTTTTCCCCTGAAACATAATACTCAGTTTTGCTAGGTAGGTGATTCTTGGTTTTAATTCCAGTTCCTTTGACCTCCGCAATATTATATTCCAGCCCCTTTGATCCCTCAGTATAGAAGCTGCCAGATCCTGTGTTATCCTCATTATGTTTCCACAATATTGATATTGTTGCTTCTTGGCCAATTGTAATATTTTCTCCTTTATCTGGGAACGCCAGAACCTGGCTATAATATCCCTAAGAGTTTTCTTTTGGGGATCTTTTTCAAGAGGTGTTCAGTAGATTCAACCTCTATTTTGCCCTCTGGTTCTAAAGCATAAGGGCAATTTTCCTTGAGAATTTCTTGAAGGATGATTTCTAGGTTCTTTTTTTCATCACGGCTTTCAGGTAGTCCAGTAATTTTTAAATTATCTCTCCTGGCTCTATTTTCCAGGTCAGTTGCTGTCCCAATGAGATATTTTACATTGCCTTTACTTTTTCATTTGTTTGGATCTGTTTAATAGTATCCTGATTTCTCATAAAGTCACTAGTTTCCATTTGCGCCAGTCTACTTCTGAAGGAAAGATTCTCTTCAGTGAGCTTTTGAGATTCTTTTTCCATCTGGTAAATTTGGCTTTTTAAGGCATTCTTCTCCTCATTGCCTTTTTGGGCCTCTTTTGCCATTTGAGTTAGTCTATTTTTAAGGTGTTATTTTCTTCAGTCAGGTTGTTGACTCTCTTTTCATTATTTTCTTGCATCATTCTTATTTCTTTTCCCAATTTTCCTCTACTTCTCTTATTTAGTTTTCAAAATTCTTCTTATGCTCCTCTATGGCCTGTAACCAATTTATATTTTTCTTGGAAGCTTTTGGTGCAGGAGTTCTGACTTTGTTGTCTTCTTCCTGTTCCATGTTTGATTCTTTTGGTCCCCCCCAAAAGAAATTCCAATTTGGATTGCTGTGCTTGCTTTGCTTCCTTTGCTTGCTCATTTTGCCCCTCAATTACTTGACTTTAGAGCTCTTTGTAATAGTAGAACTCTGCTTCTAAAGAGGAGAGCTTTGTCCCAAATCACTAGGGTTTTCACAGCTACTAAAGCTATTAGTTGGCCCCCCTCTCTGAAACCTCCACTGCCTCTGGCACCTGGTCATCCACCCCCAGGATCTCCACCCTAGACAACAATCCAGGTTCAAGGAGGTTAAAACAAGAGTGATTAACCCTTAGAATGGTTGCCTGGCCCCCCTATAAACTGCAGGCCAGGAGCTCTGAAGCAGCCATGCAGTACCTACTGCACTTCAACTGCTTCTCCCTCCAGGGGGTCAGAGGCCAGACCACACTCCTGGACCTGCTTTTCCCACAAGGTCCACACTGACCTCTAAATTTGTCTTTGGCATTTATGGGTTGATAATTCTGGATATTGCCACAGCTGCTGGTGATGCACCCTCACGAAGTCCCTCCAGCTGGGTCTGTGCTCTGCTCCCAGTGTGCTGTAATGGATGCTTCCTTCTAGCCTGCCCAGCTGTCTTCAGTGGTAGCTTTGTTTCTCTTTGTCAGTTTGTGGGTTCTCTACCTCTAAAGTTTCCTTAGTGTCATTTTTTTTGGAGGGCAATTGGGGTTAAGTAACTTGCCCAAGGTCACACGGCTAGGTTTTTTTTGTTTGTTTGTGTGTGCGTTAAGTGTCTGAGGCTGGATCCGAACTCAGGTCCTTCTGACTCCAGGGCCGGCGCTCTACTCACTGCGCCACCTAGCCGCCCCTTAGTGTCATTTTTTAATAAGTATTTGAGGTGGTTATAGGGAGAGCGCAGAAGTTTAATTGGTTTCTAATCCTGTGTAATTTCTATGCATTTTAAAACATTATTCTGCAAAGTGGTCCATAGGCTTCCCAAGACTATTAAACTATTTATGCCAGAGAAAAAGATTAATACTTAACCCCTTGGTCTTCTAGAAAGATAAGATCCTTCATTGTGTAGGTAAGAAAACTGAGGAACAGAAAAGTTAAGAGTATTTTTCCTGAAATCATACATATAGTTAATAATAGAGTTGGGACCAGGCAAGACAACTACCACTTCAGTACTTCCTGTTACAGAATGAATGAACAAATCAACAAAACATTTATTAAGTTCCTACTATATGCAAAACTTTGCTAAGTTATGTGAAAACAAATATAAAAATAAGACAACCACTGCTCTCAAAGAGCTCACACTCTAACAGAGAAGACAACATGTGTAGAGGTTTTCAGTTTTGAGTCAAATGGGAAGGTCCTTTGGCCCTGAGGGTGCAGTGACAAAAAAATGGTAATGTTCATTCTTAATGTTGTTTCCAGTGGTATAGAAACATTCAGGACTGCAAAGGCTTTGGTGGCAGTACCTTTCTTTTCTGGGTGTTTAGTAGCTGCAGATATAGCACTTAGAGAAGTAGTTACTAGGCTACATCTCCACATGGGTTTTTTTCTAGCATTCCAAATTCTTAGTTTCAGTGTTGTGCATTGTCTCTATCGTTATCTATGGTTTGAACTGCCTGACACAATCTGCCTCCTGGCTCCCCTTTATGGTCTGTTTCTACTTCATGTAGACCATCTTGCTTAACCCTGTATGTAAGAATTCTAAGAAAACTGTTAATTTATGTTAGCATTCTGTTTTTTTCAACTCAGTTAACATTTAAATTGGTTACACAAAATTTAAACACGATAGACATAATGCTAGCTCTCATGGAGTTAGGAGAGAGAGATAGGTAGAGATAGAGGTGGTAGGTGAAGGGGTGGGGGGAACATCAGGAAAGAGAAAAATTAGGTCATATGCACAAATGACTGACACGTTATGATATGTTAATGCATGGAGGAGTTTCAAGTAAAACTACATGAGAGATTCAAGAAGGGATAGATCACCGTGGGGATCAGACAAGATTTTATGAAAGAGGTAACCCTTGAGCCAGGCTTTGAAAGAAGGGAAGAATTTCAATGAGCAGAGATTGAGAAAACACTGCTGTTATGACAGACAAAAATATACAAAAGCCTGGATATAAGAAATGGCAAGATTGGGGAATGGTTTAACTAGAACGTATCATATGGATCCACCAAAGAATAATTAATGCATCTGTGCCTCTTTCCATGTGACCTTCAGTGAAACTGCATAGAACAAATTTTGCTTGCCAACAGCATTACTTTAGAAGAATTCACATCACATTAAGAGCCATTATTTTTATAGTTACAATGCAACTTCGGTATAGTTTGACCACCCATCTCATGATTGTTAAGCAATTGTATACATTTTAATTCATTTATACATGCAGTATTCTAGATTAATGACTCATAAAATGTTAGATGATTTGCATGCCATTTTAAAATAGTCTCTTACTATTCAAGCATAATAGCTTCTTTTCCTGTATCCATCTTAAGGACGCACTCCAGGAGGTAGAGTCAAGCTGGCTGAGAAAAGACAAGCAGTTGCCTGAGAATTTCCAGTTTCCCTTGGAAATAATGTTAAATCAAGCCTCTAAATGAGTTCTGGAGCAATAGAACTTACAAAAAAATGGAAGGAAATAATTATCCAGCTTAAGAAAACTTAGGAGGTCTTCAGAAAAATTCTGTCTCACTTGAGTAAAAGGGAAGTCCAGCCAGCACAGACTGCATCTGGGCAAGCTAGCAGAAGGCTTTTGGCCACAGCACCAATTAGCAGTTAGAATGGAGTATACATAGACAGAGGCTGTGGGTATAAATTGACATTGATGTGATGATATATAGAATAATTAAGGAGTGAGAAAAAAAGGGATTGTACTATGAGAAGAGAAAAGGGGTAAGGCAGAATAGGATAAATTACATCACATGAGAATGCATAAAAGACCTATTACAATAGAAGGGAAGAAGTAGGGGGGAGGTGAGCTTTGTTTGAACCTTAATCTTATTGGGTATGTTTGTGTCATACATGGAATATAGTAGGATATCTTATTGACCTTTTTTCCATATATTTTATGTAGTATTGAAATTATTTGTCTTTAACAGTTTGGTAGAATTCACAGGTAAGTAAATCTACTGGGTTTTTTCTTATTTTAAGGTGGTAATTAATGACTTGTTTAATTTCTAAGATTGGGTTATTTAAAGTATTCTATTTCATTGTATTTATCCAGAAATTTATATATACTTTTGCAAATATTCATCCATTTCATGTAGCTTGTCAGTTTTATTAGAATATCATTTGGCCAAATGATTCATAACAAATGCTTCTTTTTCATCTTTTCATTTTGACTTCATCCTTTAGATTTTTGATACTAGTAATTTTTATTTCTTTTGAAATAAAAAATGAAAGGAATAACATAATACAACAGATTGTTTAAAACTTAAAAAAAGAGTAATGGATGGCATACATACATATATTTATTTATATTTATATTATTGTGTTTGTTAAAGAGCTTCTAACTTGACTTTTTAATGGGTGTTCTTTAAGTTTTATTCCTTTTGTTTATTTTTGGGATTTTTCATTGATGTTTGATTGTGGGGGGGGGAGTTTGGTTATTTTTCTAGGGCTTTGAAAGTATATGCCCAATATATTGTTTTGAATTTCCTCTCTTTTTTTTGATATAAACATTTAGAGAAATACATTTTTATCCTACTACTGCTTTGGCTGCATCCTACATATTTTGGTATGTTCTCATTGTTATTATCTTTAATGAAAGCATTGGTTTTTTAATGATTTTTTTCCTTAACCCAATCATTGTATATGATTACCTTATTAATTTCTAATTAATTCATAATCTATGCTAAAAGGCTCTATTGAATATGATTATTATTGCATTATGGTCAGAAAAAAGACTGTTAACATGAAAGCTTGGTTAAAGGAGGCAAATAGGTTAGGTGATATACATTTATATCATTCATTCCCTTAAAGCTAGCTGAATACATACATGTGCTGCCTGACCAAAGAATGAGAAGTCTTAAATACATTTTACAACCATCCCAATTCATGGTGGCTTTGTCATTCAAATCTATAATTTCCGTATATGTTTAATCATGATATGAGAAAGAGATTTTCTTAATTGAATAAGTGGTAAATGCAATAATATAAGAGAGTTTGACAAAGTGTCAATTGAAATTATGACCCAGGAGATAGGTGTTTTCTTTGCCATTAACATGCCGTAACATAGTATATGTCTAAAAAAATATTAAGATAAGAAAGAGTCCCATTACTCAAGGTAGTGTCTCAGGTTAAGGGACTCTTCCTTAATGGCCATAAAGTCAGCTCCATATGGCCTTGTTGACATAGGAAGAGGTATTCTCTGAGTTTCCTCAGAGAACAAAGAAGTTGTTAGGTTCAGGCTCTTCTTTTGGTTAATTAGTTGAGTTTCTGGCTCTTATTGACATTATTAAATTAATATTAAATGATTATCAAGACACATTCAATAACTCTGCTTCTCTGCATTTTAAGAGGTTTTTATCATAGAATACATGGTTAATTTTGGAAATCCAGTACTCTATAATTTTACAGCTGAAAAGAGGTATACTTCTTTCTATTTGTATTCCATATTCTCTAGATGTCTATCATATCTAAATTTTCTAAAATTCTATTCATTGCCTTAAATTCTTTGTTGTTTATTTTTTGGTAAGATTTATCTAGGTCTGAGAGAAATAAACTGAGGTCCCTTAGGATTATAGTTTTACTGTTTCATCCTGCAAATCATTTCAATTTCCCTTCAAGGATTTGAATGCTATGCCATCTATTGCATATATTTCATTATAAGATAGTAACTAATTATCTCTGCTGTGCTTTAGCAAAATGATGTTTCCTAATTATCTCTGTTTAATTAGATCTACATTTGCTATTTCTGACATCATGATTGCAACCCCCATTTACTTTTTTACTTCATCTAATGCATAATAGATTTTACTACAGTCCCTCATTTTATGTCTATGTGTATCTTTCTGTGCAGCCCTTCATTTTAAGTCTATGCCTATCTATTGCTTTTTTCTTTATTTCTTGTAAACAACATATAATTGGATTCTGATTTCTAATACATTCTCCTTTTCTCTCCCATTTCTTGAGTGACTGCATCCCATTTGCCTTAACAGTTATGATTGGCAGTTCTGTATTTCCCTCCATCATGTTCTTTTTTTCTTATCCTTCTTGTTTTTACTTTGTCTCCTCCTTACATCTTTTTTTTTCTGACTACAACTTCCCTTAATCTACTATACAGTTGTATAGTAATAAAGTTGGCATTATCAGTTGATCTGCAAATATACTTCTTTTAATTAGTCTCTAGGATAAGTGTGTTTCTAAAATTTATCTGAACTTCACCATTCAAAATATTGTTTGTGGAAATTGATAGTTTTGATATACTTCTATTAAACTGACAGACATTCCCCAAAGATCTTTTTAAATTACATTACCTAACATTTTACATCCTCTTTTTTGGATTTACTGGTTATAAAGGTTTGGATTGGACAGAGCTCACTCAATTCCAATCCTTGGAGCTGAATCATTGGATTCTAATTTTAATGTGAAAAGGGAAGGGAGGATGAATTACAAGGATTCATGGGACAGAATCAGATTACCAGGAAAATAGGAGTGTATTCCTTCCAAATAATATTCATGGTTTTTTTTTTTAATTCAATTTAATTGACTAGACCAGAGATGATTTTTTCCCCTATTATTTTACCTATTCTTTTTTTTTTCAACCATTTCCCTTGTACTTCCTTATTTGGTAAGATGAATTTCTTTATTAACATAGAAGTGAATGTGTATTCTTCTCTCCTTAGACCAGTTCAGATAAGAGTGAGGTTAAAGTATTTCCTGCTCCTCTTCCCCCTCCATTCTTCCTTCCATTGTATAAACTTTTGTGTGTGTGCTCCATTTATGTGAAAATTTTCTCCATTTTTCCTCTCTTTTCATCTTGCTCCCAATGCATTCCTCTTCCCTACCCTTCGATTCTTCTTTTGAAATCATCCCATCATTAGTCCTTCTGTTTTAGTAGACTTTTTCTAAGACTCCTGTAGATGATAAAGTTAGAAGAATTATTTTCCTATTTAGAATATAAAGATATTAATTCTTTAGTCCCTTATTTCACTTTCATATAGATGTTTTGAAATTAATATCTTCTTTAGTTGTTTTTTTTTATAATCAGGTTCTTTTTACATTTGCTCATTTTTTTCCAGTCTACTTCTTAATTTTGGACTGTTAGTGTGTAATGGAAATGCAGATTTGAAGATCTTCCCTGCCCCTAGGCCCTTTGATTGGCTTAAGTGACTGTGAGAACCTTCTTTAATTTGAAAATATACTCTGCCCCCTAATAGGCTAAATGTGGTCACATGGAGCCTGTGGTAGGGGGCTTCGTTTTCAGGAATGACCACACCTTGATGCTGTGTGATTGGGCAATGGGTCAAGAGGGTGGTTACATTCTCTGAGCCAGGAGAAGGCTATATAAACCCTGATGAGAGGCTTTGCTTTGGGGCTCACTTTGAGAAGTGTTGTGTGATTTGACCAGATGAGACTCTGGGCAGCTGTTGAGAGCCCCCTGGCTTTGAAAACCCAGATGTTGATGCTTCCCTCTCTGGTAACTGTGATTTGGTATTGATATAATGGTTGGACAGTTTGGAAGCCTGTCTGTTTGATCTGTATGTATACTATGAAGTTCGGGGTGCTGACCTTTTTCCTCTGAACTAGGTAATATATGTTTGTTTGATTAAAGTAAGCTTGTTAACCCATTTTGAGTTGCTTTCCTTTTGAAAAGCAGATCTAAGAACCTGTGTTGGCAGCCACTCTGGGGATGCTGGGGTGCTTGCTGCTACATAGTGTTAGACTTTATTTACTTCTGGGGGGAGTAGAGGAATGTCTGGCTGATTATTCTTTCTTTTCATCTCTTTCTATAGCTTTAAAAACTCAATCTGAATGCTTATAAGTCTTCAGTGATTCCAAACTGTTGTAATCCAGGGAAAGATCTGTTCACTGCCCTTGTGGTCTATGTTCTGAAAATTCCTGGCCTTGATTTACTTTTTTTGTTTGTATTTCCATATCATCCTATCTCCATTGCTTTGCTCACACTGCCTTAACTATAATAAATTGGCAAAACCCATTTCAACTTATTGAATATAAAAATTTAAAAAAAGATAAAAAAGATTTTTGAAAAAGAAAAAAATGACCTATATATACAAAAATATGTATAGCAGCATTTTTCTGGTGTCAAAGACTTGGAAATTGAGGGAATGCCCATCAATTGGGAAATGACTGAACAAACTCTGCTGTGTGAATGTAATATAAAGCTACCAGGTTATAAGAAATGATGGCCAAGATACTTTCAGAAAAACCTGGAAAGACTTACATGAGCTGATATGAAATGAAATATACTATGTACAAAATAACAGCAATGTTGTAAGATGATCACCTGTGAATGATTTAGCTATCTCAGCAATATAGAGTTCTAAGGACAGCTCTAAGGACTTATGATGAAAAACTCTGTCCATCCCTAGAGGAAGAACTGGTGGTATATGAATACAAATTGAAGCATGCTTTTTTCTACTTTATTTTTTCCATGTTTTCTTTCACAACATGACTTATATGAAAATGTTTTGCATGACTGCACATGTATAACGTAACCTAGATCATATTGCTTGCCTTCTCAATGAGGGGTCTAGGGAGAGAGAAGGGAGAGAATTTGGAACTGAATTTTTTAATGAATATTGAAATTGTTTTTATGTGTAATTTGGGAAATAAAATGCTAATTTTTTAAAAAAGGAATATAAATTCAGGATAGAACCAGTATAATTTGATGATTTAGGAGAACATAGAACATTGATTTGAATACTTAAAGGGAATCAGGTGAAAACTACAGAATATAAACTTTTAGTGCCAGTAAATGTAGTTATTGAACTTTAAAGAGTGTTGTGATATAGTCTTTATAACATAAAAATGACTGAGGAGGCTACCTGCTGTGATAGAGACAGAGTATGTGAGCTTCCCGGGGTGTTGAAAAAAAAAAAAAACTCTGAAGAAAGTTGGTACATGTTTTGAGTTTCAAATATCAATGAGGGAAGAGTTTCATGAAAGTGTGTTCCTGACTGGACAATAGAAGGAAGAGAAGATGGCAGTAGAGCTCAAAATTGCCTGGGCTGTCTTGGTGCCCCGTCTGGAAGTCAATCAATACTACAGATGATTTTAAGTTGAAAGTCTGATAAAGGGGCACTCCAAAATGAATCTGCCCATGGGCTGGCAATCAAACAATAGCTTGAGGATTGAAAATGAGAATAGACTTTTCCTATAAAGGCTCTGTGCTGAAAATTATAAATACTGTGTATGGGCCTCAGTGCTAATCTTTGATGAATGTCCCAGGCCAAGCAGCAGATAAGAGAAAATAGATTTGTGTTCCATATGTGAGGTGTGTGTGTATTCCCTATTTGCTGTGCTAATCTTAACTGGAAATATTTGACTTTATGGTAACACATCAAAGAATCATCACAAAATGAATTCCTAGGCTTGAGGAAGAATGGACTTTTTTGGTTTTATAAAAGAGTCTGGTAGAGTGAAAAGGACACTGGATTTGGCATTATACTATCTTAGTTTAAAATCTGGCTCTGCCATTTAGTGTATATATGTGACCTTAGGCAGGTCACCTCATCTTTCTAGGCTTTAGCTGGCTCATTTTCAAAATGAGAGGGTTGGGCTAGATGTAAGATCCATTCTTGCATAGATGCAAGATTCTCAATCTAGTATCCTAAACAAGAAATGCCATAATGTATCTTCTTTGTACTACCCAACATTTTATAACCCAAATGGCTACCTATTTTATGAGCCACCCCATAGCTTTGTTAACCATCATATTCTAAAATGGATTATTAAACCAAGTATTAATGAAAATCTAGCACGTAATTACAGGCATCATGAATTCATGGATTCTTGACAGGCCGTGACAGATTTATTTCTTTTGGGACAGGGCTTTCAACCTGGTAGATCTAAGCAATCAAGTTGCTGCAGTTTATCTAGGCATTAATAAATTACATACTTTATATAGTATTTTATACATATACTATATATAATATATGTAGTACTATATATGATATATAATACTATATATAATATATATTAACATAATTACATATATACTATATAGTATTACATACTACATATAAAATATATATTTTTCTTATAGAAAAGATAGAGAAATATGGGCTGGATTACTAAAAAACAGTGAGATGGCTAGAGATAATTCATGTCCAAACTCAAAGAGTAGATATTAATGACTTGAATTGGCAGAATGAATCCAGTGGTGGGCCCCTATGGCCCCTATAACTTGTGCTTGATTCTGTGTTATTTGTTATTTTTTATGAATTAGTTGGATAAAGACATATCTGACATACACATCAAATTTACTGATGATATAAAACTGGAAATGACACTGGATGGCAGGGTCAGGATCCAAAGGGACTAGAGAGGATAGAGGACATAAATATTGGGATCATTGAAAGGATAGAAATATTGGGATCATTCTAATAAGAAGATGGATAGATGGAACAGGCGAAAATCCCATTCATTAAATGCTTACTATGTGACCAGCATTGAGCTAAGTATTGAAAATGCAAATAGAAAGTTAAAACAGACTCTACTCTCAAAAGGCATTCACATTCTATTTGGGGGTAGTAACACATAAAGGACAGCTTGTGTTCTGTTCATGACAGGTAGAAAAGTCAAGTACTATTTAGGTTCTAACAAGGAAATTAACAAAGCAGACAGCAATGACCTAAGGACCTTGGGGAGTCAGGGCAGGACAGATGATCTCTGATCAAGAGGATGACAGGATCCAAAGGTCAGAATGTAGCTGCATTCTAGGAATCAAGATCAAATTGACAGTGGGGATCCTGGGTATAAGGAGCTCTTTTTGCAATATGACTTGGTGTGATGAGACCCATAGCTAGAATACAGCTGGACCATAACAAAAAAAGGAGAGGGGCTAAATATCATTGCCTATTTAAAAAGATAAGCATGTATAAGAAAAATAGGAAACATGAGGCAGATATATACATGATGATCAATGGAAACAAAAACAAAAGTTGTAGTATCAGAGTATACTATAGGCCACCGGGACAAAAGAAAAAAAAAACACAGGTGAAGAGTATAGGAAACAAATCATAGTCACAGAAGCATGATAAAGAAGTAATGAAGGAATTCAATTATGAGTATATCCACTGGAGCTTTTTCTTTGCCTCAAGCAGAATTTCTAACAATTTCCAGAATTACCTAAATTATTATTTTATTCTTTAATATCTGACTGAACCCATTAGGGAAATTGATATTCTGTACTTCATTCTTACCAACAAGAAGAAAATAATTGTTAGTATGGGAATGGTTAGGAAACTGGGGAAAGGGAAGAATATCTTAAAACTTGTGATAAAGAAGTAGTGGGATGCTGAACACACTCTGACATGGATCATAGATTTTTGAACTGGAGATTTTAAAGCATTTAGAGGAAAGATAAGTGGACTGCCAAAGACTAAAATTTTACAGGGAAGGTCATCTTGGGGGAGAATGAAAGCTCTCAAGTATAAACTTTTAGAAATGAAAATAGATCATTCCTAGCAGAAGGAAAAGGGGAAGATGTCTAAAGATAAAGATGTGGATGTACAGAGAATTCATCATCAACCTTAAACTATTAAAACACATGTAAAAATTGGGAATAAAGCTGGAATGAACTTAAAAGTGTGACACCATCTTGTAAGAATATTGCTGGAATGTTAAAAATCAAAATGAGGGAGGTTGGCAAAGAAAGCTAAGGAAAACAAATGATTTTGGTACTTTGTAAATTTATATTCGGTAAAAGGCATGATCATTGCTCAGAGTAGATAAGATGACAACCAAAAACAGAAAGGGAAGAATTATGTCACTTGTATTTTGATTCTACTTTCTCCTTCTTTAGGAAAATGGTCTGCTTAATAGGGAACTAAAACACATGTAAGGAAACATTAAGAAAGAATCTGGCTTCTTGGTACCCGTTTGAACTACATCCCAGGGTATTGAAAAAAATAGATCTGATTTTTTACTTCTGTAAGTGCTCTGTGACTCATTGTAGAAAGAATGCAATGATAGGACAGGATAAGATCAGGACCAGTTTTTTATAAGGGAAGGGAATGGACCAATGATAAATCAGAAAGCTTCATTTTCACTGTTAGCACTTCTGGAATTAATCCTTAAAGGGAATTATGGAAAAAAGGTAAGATTACCAATAAAAAAAAATGCCCCTTCATGAAGAATGTTGGTCACATCCAACTAGACTTACTTTTTGATAATGCTACTAAAACAGTAGATCAAATACTCTAGATAAAGGTATACCTTAGTTTTAGAATTCCTTGACTTAACTAGTATTTATGATGCACTTATGCACTTATGTTTCAGGGACTGTTAACAACTGTTTGTGATACAAATACAAATATGAAACATCCTGTACCTTCTCTGGTCATTTATTCTATTGGGAGGAAAGAACATCTACACATATAACTAAATTTTAAAAGTGCAAAGTAATTTTTCAGGAGAAGGGAAATTGCAAATGAAGGATCCAGTAACATGGAAGCTGAATGTTGGAGAAAGCATTAGAGAGTTGCTATAAGAGCACTTCAACTGGCAAATACTTTACACAAATGTCTTTTCATCTTATAGCAACTCTCATAACAATTCTACTTTTCTAGATTTTTTACATATTACTTATCTTCATGTACTCTATCATCTACTTAACTAGCCTTCTTTTTATGCCATACATGACACTGCATCTTCTATCTCCAAGTCTTTGCCTGGAATATACTTATTCCTCTTTTCCACCTTGTAGAATCCCTAATTTCTTTCAAGACATGAAGTCTTTCCTGATGTCCTTGGATACTACTGCTTTTCTCACTCCCAAACTAGCTTGTATTTATTTTATTTATATTCTGTATATCCCTCTATTAAACTTAAACTGCTTGGGGTAAGGGATTGTTTTATTTTGTATCTATGTTGTTAGGGCCTAGCATATTATGAGTGATTCATAGATTCTTATAGGTGATTAACCAATTTAACTTATAGAAGTCTTGCTTTCCTTACCTATAAAATGAGGGAATTGTACTCAATGACTTTTAAATTCCCTTATAGACTAAATTTATAATCTGAAGATCTTACTATAAAGGTAGTCATACAAAGAGCTAATGACTTTTCTCCAGTTCTTATAGCAAATATTGTTGTACTTATGTTTGTTTATCTGCTGTTTCTTATTTCCAGTATATAATTGACTCATCTCCCTTTCTTTCCCTGTTTGACTTCAATGGTACTTTTTTATGTGTGTTACCTCATCCAAAAGTCATCATTGTGCAACCTACCTATCCCCCCTATGCCTTTCCATTGCCCTTAGGATTACTTTTAATTTGTATTCCTTTGAGAATATGGTTTTCTTTGGCATATAGGATTATTTGGAAACTGCTAATATTAGTTAGTTGGATTTTTGTTGTGCTACTAGGAATAAGTGAGTGAGGGAGAGAGAGGTAAGAATCAGAGAGATGAGAGGAAGAAGGCAGTAACACAGGCTCAGAAGCTACTATCCCAACCATCCTGCCACTGGCAGGTCAGGCTCCCAGAGACACTAGCTAAGTGTTTCCTCCCTGATGGATTGAAGGTAGTCTTCTAATAGTATATTTTAAAACCCCAACTGGTATGCTATGGATTATCAATTGATATCAATTAGCCAGTGAAATCAATTAGTTATATAGAAATATGTATTTATTATGGTGTTTTAGTAAGAATAGTTGGTAGAATATATTCCTCAAAACTGAAAACATACTCTCCTGCAAGTACTTACAGAATCCTGGGGAAAAAAGAGTGCAGGCTTCTAGAGGCATATATGGCTGTTTTGACTGCACAACTGTTCCTCACTGCGAAGATAAGCAATTCAATACAGGTTGTACATGTGTAGGTACACAAAACATTTCCATAGTGGATATATTGTAGAAGACTGACTATATTTCCCTCCATCCTATCCCAACCCCAACTTCTTCTATTCTCTGCTTTGACCCTGTCCCTTTTCAAAAGTGTGTGCTTCCAACTTCCCTACCCTCCAGCCTGCCTTCCCTTACATCATTCTCCCTTCTCTTCCCCTTCCCCCTACTCTCCTGTAGGGTGAGATACCCTGTTTAGTGTGAATGGCATTCTCTCCCTAAACCAAATTCAATGAGAGTAAGGCTGACCCATTCCCTTTTGCCTTCCTCTTCTTCCCCTCCATTGTAACAGTTTTCCTTTGCCTCTTCTATATGGGATAATTTGCCCCATTCTGTCTCTCCCCATCTCCTCTCATTATATTCCTCTCTCACCTCTCAATTTCACCTTTTAAGTATTATCCCTTCCAATTCAACTTGGACATATATATATATATATATATATATATATATATATATATATATATATATATATATATATATATATATATATACACACACACACATATATATACATATATATGCATATACATTTCTATTCCCTTCAACTATTCTCATACTGAGAAAAGTTTCATAAGTTAAAATTATAGTTTTTACATGTAGGAATGTAAATTGTTCAACGTTGATAAGTTATTTAAGATTTCTTTTCCCTGTTTACCTTCTCATGCTTCTCTTGCTTCTTGTATCTGAGTCTCAAAATTTCTATTCAGCTCTTGTTTTTTCCTCAAGAACACTTGAAAGCCCTCTATTTCATTGAATGACTGTATTTTCCCCTGAAACATGATACTCAGTTTTGCTGGGTAGGTGATTCTTGATTTTAATCCCAGCTCTATTGATCTCTGGAATATCATACTCCAAGCCCTTTGATCCCTCAATGTAGAAGATGCCAGATCCTGTGTTATCCTGATTGTGTTTCCACAAAATTGATATTGTTTCTTCTTGGCTGCTTGTAATATTTTCTCCTTGATCTGGGAACTCTGGAACCTGGCTATAATATTCCTAGGAGTTTTCTTTTGGGGATATTTTTCAAGAGGTTATTGGTGGACTCTTTCAACCTCTATTTTGCCCTCTACTTCTAAAACATCAGGGAAATATTCCTGGAGAATTACTTGGAGGATGATTTCTTGGTTCTTTTTTGATCATGGCTTTCAGGTAGTCCAATAATTTTTAATTATCTCTCATGGATCTATTTTCCAGGTCAGTGGTTTTCCCAATGAAATATTTCACATTGCCTTCTATTTATTCATTTGTTTGGATCTGTTTAATAGTATCTTGATTTCTCAGAAAGTCACTAGCTTCCACTCACTCCAATCAAATTCTGAGGGAATTATTCTCTTCAGTGAGCTTTTGAGATTCTTTTTCCATCTCACAAATTTGGCTTTTTAAGGCATTCTTCTCATCATTGGCTTTTTGAGCCTCTTTCGATATTTGAGTTAGTCTATTTTTTATGGTGTTATTTTCTTCAGTCAGGTTGAACTTTAGAGTTTTTGGCAACAATAGAACTCTGCTTCCAGAGAGCTTTGTCCCAAATCATTGGGGTTTTCACAGCTGCTGGAACTTTTAGTTGCGTGCCCTCTCTGATGACTCCACTGGCTCTGGCACACTGGTCACACACCCTAGGACCTCCATTCTAGACAGCAGTCCAGATCCAAGCAAATTAAAGCAAGAGTTATTACCCCTCAGCCTGGTTGCTTGGTCCCCCTACAATCTGCAGGCCAGGAACTCTGAAGCAGTACCTGCCTGCAGCTGCTGAGACTCAGCTGCTTCTCCCTCCAGGGGGCAGAGGCTAGACCACACTCCTGGACCCCCTGTCCCCACAACATCCATACTTAACTCTCACTTTTTCTTTGACGTTTATGGGTTAATAATTCTGGAAACCACAGTCACTGGTGATCCACTCTCCTGAAGTGCCTCCAGCCAGGGCTGCTTGTGGCCAACCTGAGCCTAAAACCCACAGACTCATGTGGGGCTTGGCTCTGCTCCCAGTAGGCTGTGATGGACTCTTCCTGTCTGCCTGCTGGGCTGTCTTCAGTGGATGGTTTGTTTCTTTCTTTCACTTTGTTGGTTCTGTAGCCCTAAAGTTTGTTTAGAGTTGTATTTTTGTAGGTATTTGAGGTAGTTTTGGAGGGTGCATACAGAGTTTTCCTACATCTATGCCACCATCTTGGCTCCACCCCCCAACATGTTATTTTTTTAACTTATTTTTTTTAATTAAACACATCCCACAAGGCAAAGTTTTAGGTCATAAACAATATCTGTACAATTTAATGATTTCAACAAGCTGTTCAGACACAAACTTATCTCAAAGAGGTAATTGGGAAACATAATTAATTATAAGTTGGAAGTTGACTGTCCCAGTGCTTTGATACATTATTTTAATAGTAACATACCATTGCTCAATTATAATTAGCAAAAACAAAATCCAGAGTTTAGCCAGTAATTGCTTCTATTAATCCCTCAAGTCAGATTCCTTAGGTGCCAAAGACAAAGTCCACTGCTATGATATAATAAGCATGATCCAAAAGTTGTGTACATGCTCCAACACTATTGGGGGGGGGGGATTTCCATTTTACACATGCATAAAAATACACTGCCCTCTGAGAAAAAATATTACCATTTTCTTCTGGGATGCAAGAACATCTTTTCTTAGCTGGTTTAATATTATACCTATAAGATGAAAAGGATTAAACGTAAGCCACTTTAGGGGGGATAAGTGAATAGAGTACCAGCCCTGGAGTCAGGAGGACCTGAGTTCAAATCTGACCTCAGATACTTAACACTTACTAGCCGTGTGATCTTGGGCAAGTAACTTAACCCCAATTGCCCTGACTTCCCCCCTCCAAAAAAAATTAAGCCACTTTCATGAACTACTGTCAACCTTGGGAATCCATGACGTTGTCATCAGGGAGAAAAAAAGAAAACCCAACTTGGTGGTACACAAGATATTATTTGGGAGACATAGCACTGTTAACCTCCCAAAAATGTTGTCAGTATATTAATGAATATATTCTATAACTTTGCAGCCTCCCTTACGTGGAAACTGTCATGGTGGCCTCAAAACAATCAAGTTTAATCTAAAACAATGGTTTCCATGCATAGATTCTATAAGTTTCAGTCTCCCTTGATGTGAAATTGTCATGATGTTCTCAAGACCACCAATCCTAATTTTATAATAGTGGCAAAGATGTAACTCACAGCTCCAGTTTCTAAGTTCCTCTTGCCTTTGCTTGAATTTTCAGAATGTTCACCATAGGTATAGTATAGATTTTTATTCGGCTTCTCCTTCAGTTTCAAGCTTACTTTACCTCAGTGTGTCTAGCATTCCTTAGCTCCCAATGCAGACATTTATCATCTGCCATTGCTATTCTGATGACATTGCTAGGACACTAATTGAAAGTTCAAAATCATCTAACCTTTCTATTATCACATCACTCTTTGGTAATGGTGGTGGGGATACAGAGGTTCTTATTTCCCATTCTTGACCCCCATGAGTGATTCCCTCATAGAGACTTGGCTAGAAATATTTCCTCCACCATTCAGAACTTTCTTTAATGCTATAATCAGAATTGGCTTACCTAAGTCTCCTCAAGCAATCATAACACACTTTCTGGGTTCTTTTCAATGGCTTAAATATTCTTATCATTCCTTAACTCCATTAATGGGGCCATTCACACCATCTTTAATTGAATGGTAGAACACATATGTTGTCATCTAAAAGGTATCAGAGTGTACGCCATCTTGACAGATACTTTTATTTTTGTTTTGCTTTGTTTTAATACTATTTTATTTTCCCCAATTTTATGCTAAGAGAATTTTTAGGATTAATTTTTACAAGATTTTGAGTACCAATTTTTTTCTCCCTCCTTCTCCTCTTCAGAAAACAGTAAACAATTTGATATAGGTTATATATGTGCAATTATATAAAAAAGTTTCCTTATTAGAGTTTTAAATGAAGCTGATTAAAGTGGGGGGGACAAAAAATAGAGAAAGTGAAAAAAAGCTATGTTTCGATCTGCATTTAGAGTCCATCTGTTATTTCCCTAGATATGAACAGCATTTTCCATCATAAGTCTTTTGTAGTTGTCTGGGATTATTGTGTTGCTGAGAAGAGACAAGTCATTGATAGTAGATCGTCAGACAATGTTGCTAAAACTGTATTCAATGTTCATTTCCCATTATTTCGCTGTAAGAAATAAGATGATTTCAAAAAGTCATTGATAGACGTGAACTATTGTAGAGTGAAATCAGCAGAACCAGATGAAGAATGTATAAGATAATATCAATATTAAAAATGAACAGTTTTGAAGATGAATGTAATTATAACAATTTATACAAAAACAATTTTCTAAAGACAAACAACTTTGCCTTTTTTTTTTTTTTTGGAGGGCAATTGGGGTTAAGTAACTTGCCCAAGGTCACACGGCTAGGTTTTTGTTTGTGTGCGTTAAGTGTCTGAGGCTGGATCCAAGCTCAGGTCCTTCTGACTCCAGGGCCAGCATTCTACTCACTGCACCACCTAGCCGCCCCCAAGACAAACAACTTTGAAAGTCCTACGAACTATGGTCAATACAATGACCATTCCAGATTGCAGAGGAACAACAATGAAAACCTGCTATCTATGAGAAGGAGATATTGGATTTAGGGAAGAAAGTGCGACATATTTTTTGTAAACAGCCATTAAGCTAATTAATTTTTCTTAACTATGCATACTTTTATACAAAATTTGTACATTTTTTTCCATTGGGTAGGGAGGCCAAATAGATTTCTGTTCATTTATTGGGGGAAAAAGGGAAGTGAGAGGTTGCTACAGATACGAAATATTGCATGCAATCCAGATGAGGTAACTGTATTATTAGATTCATTCAATCACCTTACTTTGTTGAAAGAGACCACTCACATAATAGAATGTGTATATGTATATAATTTTTAAAAACATCGGGAACAAAAAAAAGAAATATACAAGTTTTTATCATCTTTATTTTTCAATTATGAATGTTTGGACCTATTTTTTCATATTACCCTATGTTTCACTTACGAGGTTTTTAGTGCTTTTCTCACTGCATTTAACATAATGTTATTTGGAAACAGAAATATATCATCATTTAGGGTTTTTTTTTCTTTAGGTCAACTCTTTTATGATAAAGGTAAACACTTCAGGTGTGCTTATGTTTAATGGGACAAATTACTAGTGTTTAGATACCTTCTTTTAAAGGAGCTTAAGGAGGAAAGAAGAGTGACAAAGGTTCTATCTTTTTGACACATTTCTATGAAATCCTGTCCAATTTAAGACAACTTTGAAAATACTGGCAGATGATCCCAATGATGAATGTAGCCTTAGGAATTAATAATCTGCTTAGCTACTATAGGCAGGAGACCAGAGATTTGGGTTCTTGCCCCAGGTCTACCATTTATTTGTTCAAGTTATAAACTTTATGTACAGCTTTGGGACTGACATATAGAAGTTGATCCTGCTTCTTATAGTTCATCCAAAACCAGAAGTGGTAAAAAAAATTTAAAAAGGTAATATTTTTTAGGATCTAGGGTATCAAAAAAAGTGAGGGGAAAAACATATATCTTGATCCCAATTCAGGTCCCTCTGTTCAATTACAGCTTTTACATCCTGTTGAGAAAGCTTGATATGTCTGCATGTCAGGTAGTATATTTATACCAAGGACAGCAGGAAAAGGAATAAAAAAATAGAAGGCATGAGAAAGGAAGCAACTCATCTATCTATAGTAGGATCATTAAGGAATGAATTCCAGGTAACTCATGTTTTATAATTATAGAACTCTTTCCATTCACCTTAAATTGAAATTCTATGCCAAGAAAATAGTTTAATTAAAAAATCCAGATGTTCCAGCAATGACTTTCAGATATCATAGGTTTTGCTGGCATTTTGTGACCCTGTTCAAGTCATTAAAAATTTCTATGGATTGGTTAGAAGTAAAATATATATATATATATACCTACATCAAGAGGTTTCAGGACTGTTCAAACAATTCAATGAGATAATAAATGTAACCGTGATAGGAAAAATGGTGTAAACTCTTTATACAAGTAAAGGGCATAATTCATTTTATATGTATTGGTTTTCCTCCAAAATAAGTGGAGTAAGAGCCCTGTTCCCTAGTATTATGTTTTTATTATGTCAGAGACAGATATGCTCTAATAAAAAAAAAAATGAAGTTGAAGAACCAAGGTTCAAATCACAGCTTGGCTACCTTCCTGACTGTGTGACTTTGTGGCAGTTACTTAACCTCTCTGAGACTAATATCAGAGGCCTCCAAGTCTGTTCAAACTCTACCAGGCTAGGACTCTGACTCCTGGACTAAAAGTTAAATGTGCATGGTCAAGCAAAATTAATTCCCTCAGGTTGTCTACCAAAATATATCTCATGGTGTGCCCTAAATCCATCACTGTCATGGACATTTTTGTGACCTTTGACAAACCACTTAAGTATATGAGCCTCATTTTTTCTAAGTTGCAATTGGAGGTTAATGTTTATACTATGCTACTCACAGGTGTGTTTGGAGGAAAATGTGTTTATGAGTGTGTATAGGTGGAGTTTTATTGATTATTGTGCCCACTTAATTACCTTTGTTAAATAAGAAGTCATCTTGATTCAGTCCAAGATGAATTGTTTCTATATATCTCCTTGAATCAAAGTCATTGGATAAGAAACTGGGCAGGCTGTAAAGAATTTGTATAAAAATTAACTGTACCCTTTTTTCTTGGGACTGGATACCTCTGGGGCTCATTCATGTTTCTAAGACTTCTAAGAGAGGTTGGCATCTAAAGTACTAGTAGCTTTACAGTCACTCCTTACTCAGGTGTTTCTCAGTGGCATATCTATAAGGCCACCCTGCTCAATTTTAAGTTACCTGAGGCATGTTACCTTAGTAATATTTGCAACCTTTCTCAAGATCTAGTGCATAATTATCCTAGTAGGTATTTAATTAATGTTTCCTGAATTGAGTTGAATTAAGTTGATTCTCCTCAGTTAATGGGTTAAAAAAAATGGGAGCAATAGCGATTAAATGGAGCAGTCTCTTTGCCACGTCCTATTCTTTGTTCTTCTATCCCCTAAGCTGTAATGTATTTTTATGCTTGAAGAGTATAATATCCTATGATTTTTTCCATCAAAAGGAGAAAACTTTCCAGTCCTTTTAAAGACTACACAACAGCTTTCTATCTGCTTCCAAAGTATAACTGAAATGTACATACACCTCCTTAATAACTGCCTCAAATTCCCTAAAATTTTTTATATCCTGCTTCTAAAAGGAAGATCCTCACATACTTGTTAAATAGGACCTGGATTTTTTCTGTTATATTGTTACGTACTAAAATTATTTTTTTAAAAAACAGGATAAGTCCTTTTAGAAGTGGTTTTAAAAGTTCTGAATATTAGATTTTGAACATTTCTAAAACAAAGACCTTAACCCAGAATGAAATGCTTCCTTTTGAATTTAAATTTTAATAAATAAAATTCTATTAATGTCTTTAAAAGAAAAAAAGCTTTTGTAGGGTTCCTGTTTGACTTTTTTATTCTTTTCATTGATTCAAATAAAATTCTTAGGTATTTGATTATGGGTACATGGTTAGAGTAAGGAGAGGGTAGGTCTAGCAACATATAGAATATATAACATAGAATATTCACTCTACAGAAATATAAATATTCTATAATACAATCTCCTCATTTTGGAGCTGATGAAAGAGATACAAAGGAGATAAAAGACTGTCAGGAATTCACACCTAGTGGCATATAACTAGGTATTCAGTACAAAGACAAGCACTGGGATCCCATTTTGGACAACTTCTACTGCTTATTCATCATCAGAAATTAGTCTTATTCTGTTCTCTGACAAATTCTCTGTTCCAAAGCAGTGCAGTTCACATGAACTTGTAGAGAGGAATGAAGAAAGGAGAAAGGATTTTTAGGTATAATTTTGAGTATGGGTTAATTGCTCAGAACAAAAGGGTTATACTATTGAAAGAGAAGGCCTGTGGAATATAGTAGAAGAATATATGAAGACTATAAGTGAGGAATCCTGATTTCTCCTGTGTATGATAAAATCACCTAATCACTTAGGAGCTTGTGACCATTAGGAATTTATTTTTAGCAACTTTTTTGTGGTGCCTAAGAATTGAAAATTGAGGGGATTCCCATCAAATGGGGAATGGCTGTACAATTTGTGGTATATGAATATAATGGAATACTATTGGTCTATAAAAAATTATGAGCAGACAGATTTCAGAAAAGCCTGGAAAATGAACTGATGCTGACTGAAGTGAACAGACCCAGGAGAGCATTGTATAAAGAAATGGCAAAATTGTGCTATGATTAACTGTGATAGACTTAGCTCTTCTCAGCAATACAATGATCCAAGATATTTCCAAAGACTCATGATGGAAAATGCTATCCACATCCAGAGAAAGAATTATAATATTTGAATATAGATTGAAGCATACTATTTTCATTTTTTTGTTTTTTTTTCTTTCTTGTGGTTTTTCCTTTCTGTTCTGATTCTTCTTTCATGGCATAACTAATATGGAAATACATTTAATATGATTGTACATTTTGAAGTTCAAAATTTTACAAAATGAATGTTGAAATCTATCTTTAAATGTAATTGGAAAAACATTATTAAAGAGGAATAAAATAAAATTAAATGGCCTAATCTCTCTGTCTTTGTGTGATCAAATGCAATAAGGAAGCATCATATTGCTACTCCAACTGTCTACTAACCTCACAGAGATATTGGCATGAATGAATGATTTGTTGCTTAGAAAAAGGATGGAAATGACTTATTCCCTTTTTCCTGTACAGTGATCGTCTGCATAAAAACACGTTAATTTCCCAGTTTTCTGCATTGCAGTAACCTTTACCAAGCACAAATTCACAAGTCTTTCCTGTGAGGTAGTTCTTACTTAAAATCTGAATAAAATACTGTCTCTAATTCAGTAAATTTAATTCAGGCACCAGAGGTAAAAATGAAAACAAACCAAAAACACATTTCAGAAAGACCCTCCTTAACCCTGGCTAATTGGCTGTAATTAAACGGCTACTAGACACAACTATTGTCATCTTTCTCATCCAGTATATGATTTTCAAAGTTGTATTATACTTTAGAAATGCTAGTAATGTTAACACTCATTTCTTGAGAACCAACATGTTTATTTTCTACAGGAATATAATTTTGAAGCTATAATCTAAATCAGTAGACAAAGTATGTTTTTACCCTACTCCCTCTCTTAACTTCTCCAGTTTCATGTCAATAATTTTAACAACAATAGCAACAAAGATATTTAAAATCTTGTAAAAGGAACATATGGCTTGTTTTCCTGGCATCTTGTATTTTGATACCATTTTTTTGCATTACACTTGTCTTTGCCTATGGAAATATCTTCCAGGTCGGTAAAGTTGTTAATTAGGGAAACATAGAATCCACCTTCTAGTCTGTCTTCTAGGATTTAAGCAGAGCCCTTTAGTTAATGGTTTAAAAGCAAAAGGCATCTCAAATATAACCCCAAGTGCAAAAATGAAAGCGTTGACTGAGGTACTGAGGTTGCTAAAGTCTAGGAGAGAGTCTGTAGCCTCTAGGTAAAAATCGATCTGTGTTTTGTTAAATAATAGAGTCAATTACAGACATAGAACACACTCTGTGCACAATCTGCTACTTCAATCACTTGTGATGATGATTACTTTTCTCTTTAGCTTCCCTTCTTTCCTTCCAACCAAGAAATGGCTCCCCTTGCTGTTTAAATTCCACAAAAAGGCAGCTGCTTAAGAGGCTTCCTTCCTTAGCTATTCTTCTTCCTTTCTTTCATCATTTCCACTTGGAATACCATGGAGGAAGTGTATGTAGATAATGTAGGCACTCCAACTTTTCCACTTTTGCTTTTTCATGTATCCTATGCTTAATTTTTCAGTAAACATGCATTTATTAAGAACCTATTATATATGCTATTGTGTTAACAAAGAAAAATAAAAATATAGTCCCTATCCTAGCAGAGACAGCATGCAAACAACTATTTATATACAAGAGATAGATAGGATGATTTGTAGGAAGCTATATTTTGAGTAGCCATGTTAGCAATTTATACAATTATCAAGTATTTCTTGGAATTACAAACCCCTTATCACCAACTGCTAGATGGTTAGCTGTTAATAGCCCTACTGGTCCAGGAATTATCTCACTACAATAATTATATACAAATCCACATATTACAATTCACCTTCTTCATCCTTTCTGCCCTAAGCTATGCCAAAGTCACCTGATGTGGCCTCCACTGCTTCCTTTCCCAAATCATGTTGACTCTTTTCCTGTGCTACTTGGAAGCAAGCTCTGCTTAGATTCAAAGGAAAGAATCTTAGTGGAGATAATGCTACCCTGGACAGAAGTCTGGGAAGTGACAATACAGCCTTGCTTTCTCTCCACTGAGTTTAATGAACAATGTATTTATGGTTCACGGAAGCAGCAAAAAGATGAAAGGAATTGTTTAAGTGGAGTCAGGTAGCAGATAGGAGGGATTTAGGAAAACAGATTTGCTTTTAAGTCTAAGCTGGATCCATGATGGAACTCATGTCAAATGAAATACAAAATTTCCTGCTTGGCATTTAAAGTCTTTTATAACCTAACCCCTCTTACATTTTCAGTCATCTGACCCACAGTCTTCCAGCCAAGAACACTAACCTCCTTGCTTTTAGATAAATAAGACACTCAGAGCATTTTCTCTGATTGTCCCTCCTCATCTCTGACTGTTGTCTTCCCTGATTTTTTTTCAATTCTCAATTAAAATCTTCTCTTCTATAGGAAGCCTTCACTAACTACTCTTAATTCTAGTGTATTCCCTCTCTTATTGTTTATTTATCCACATGCAGCTTGTTTGTTTATATTTGTTTGCTTTTAGTGGGATGTCTCTCTTATGTATACAATAGTTTCTTAAAGCCACAGGTGAGAGCTGGGTGACCCATTGGACAAGAAACGTGGATGAGCAGCCCTGAAAAGGACTCAGCAAGACCTCACAGTAGAGATGCTGGCCAAAACCATCAGAGCAAATGTGTTAAAACCCATTGGTGAGTTAGAGGGATGTCTACTACAAGCATGTGAAGACTTCTCCAAGCAGAAAGGGTTGTTGAGAACAATGTGTTCAAATGGCAATGAAGGTGAATAAAGCAGGGGCTGTGAAGGGCTGAGAGCTTAGTCAGACATCAAAGATGTCAAAGTCATCCCAATGGATACCTCCTGGGCCATTGCCAATCATTCTAACCTTTGTCTTGCCACTGGACTTTGCTGTCTATAGAAGAGAGTGAGGCTAATGACTATGTAACTCTGCCTCACTTAAATCCAATTCACATGTAAGTGAAAACAACCCTGTGAATTCATTGATTCTCTTCAAAAAGGAAGGCCAAAAAATTTGCTTGCTTGTTTTCTCCCCCATTAGACTGTAAGCTTTGAGAGGGTATGGACTGTGTATTTTGCTACATTTTCTATCCTCAACTCTCAGCACAATACATAGCACACATAGGTACTTAAATGTTTATTAAATGACATTTTATTGCAAGTGATGTAGAAAATGTTAATTCAGATTAAACGGAAAGTATGTCATGCATATATATGTGTGTGTGTATATTATGGATGTACATAGCATGTCCACATATGTGTCTATAAATGCCAGTTGTTAAACATTTACCAACACACTACTGCATTGGAGCAGGGAAAACCTTTTTCTTCTTTCCCAGTTGGAACTCTCCAAGGATGATCTGAGTTTTCTCTTCTCTTTTCAAACTTCCAACAACATCTACTCTGTCTTCTCTTTCAGCTCTGCACCTTATATATAGTATGTTTTTGGTAAATATATTTCCTATTATGAATTTCTTCTTCTCTTCAAATCTACAGCTCAAGTCTCCCCAACTTTATCGCTCACTTTATTTTTCATTGATCCTATCTATGAAGAGTTGACCCTCCCAACTAAGACCATCATCTCTACTTATGCCTTTGTTCTCATTCCATCCTTTTCCTTTAATAACTTGCTCCTTTTATTATTATTTATTTCTCTAATCTTTAGTCATTTTCTTTCTACTGGTTCATTTCCAGAATAATATGTGTATAGTATTCATAGGTTTCCTATACTTAAAAAAACATGAATCTTTCACTTAACCCACCATGACTTCAAGCTTTTACCCCAAATCCCTCCTCCCATTCATAGTCAGATTCCTAGAAAATGCTTCCAAATTTCCTTGCCTCATGTCCATCTCTCACTTACTCTTCAAAGTTTCCTCACATGGCTTTCTTCCCTATTGCACAACTTAAACTTATTTCTCAAAGAATAAAAATGTTATCTTAGGCCAGAGTCAAGATGGTGGAGTAGAAATAGCACTCCTGTAGAGACCCAGCCCACACCACTACAAAATTATATAAAAGGGGGACTCTGAATGACCTCTAGAACTCCAGAACCCACAAAATAACACAGAGAAGTGAACCTCCCACTGAGGACAGCCTGGCAGGCAGGCTGGGAATGGCTAGCACAGTGCTCTGGGAGCTAAGCCCAGGTCCTTGTGAGTCAGAATTTTAGCCCCAGGGTGGCCTGACCAGCAGCCAGCAGGGGGACTCCAGAACACCAGCAGCTGTGGCATTTCCAGAATTGCCTACAAATAGATGCCAACTACAAAGTGAGAGGTCAGTGCCCTTTGCACTTTGGGAGTGGTTGGGAGAGTGCATCAGCTTCCACCCCGGGGGATGAGGAGCCACTGAGAAGTCAGCACAGCTTGTGCCACATTGCTACATTGCAGATTCACCTCCTGGCCTGCAAACTGTAGGGCGATCTGGTGATCAGTCTAAGAGGTAATCACCCTTGCTTTACCCTTCTTGGATTTGGATTGCAGTCTGGGGTGGAGGTCCTGGGGTATGTGCCTGTGGAAGCTTCAGAGAGGGCACCCAACTAATACCTCCAGCAGTTGAGAAAACCCCAACGTTTGGGACAGAAGCTTCCCGGCCTGGTGGCAGAGTCCTACTGTGGCAATAAGCCTAAAAGTCAAGTAACAGAGTGGCAATGTACCTAGGCAAAGGAAACAAAATAAACAGAAAAATTCCACAGTAGTCTCCTGTTTTGGTGGCAAAGAGGATCAAAGCATGGAACAGGAGGAGGGCTGTGAGGTCAGAAATCCTACACCAAAAACCCCAAATGAAAATATGAGATGGTTACAGGCCATAGAGGACCTTAAGAAGCAGATAAGAGAAGTGGGGGGGAACCTAGGTAGAAAAATGAGAAAGATGCAAGAAAAGTAAGAAATGAGAATCAACAGCCTGACTGAGGAAAATAACACCTTAAAAATAGATTAACTCAAATGGCAAAAGAAGCTCAAAAAGGCAATGAGGAGAAGAATGCCTTAAAAAGGCAAATTTGCCAGATGGAAAAAGAATTTCAAAAGCTCACTGAGGAGAATCATTCCTTCACATTTAGACTGGAGTAAATGGAAGCTAGTGACTTTATGACAAATCAAGATGCTGTTAAGCAGATCCAAACAAATGAAAGAATAGAAGGCAATGTGAAATATGTCATGGGAAAAACCACTGACCTGGAAAACAGATCCAGGAGAGATAATCTAAAAATTATTGGACTACCTGAAAACCATGATCAAAGAAAGAATCTAGAAACCATCCTTCAAGAAATTCTAAAGGAAAATTGCCCTGATGTTTTAGATCCAGAGGGCAAAATAAAGGTTGAAAGAATCCACAGATCATCTCCTGAGAAAGATCCCAAAAAGAAAACCCCTAGGAATATTGTAGCCAGATTCTAGAATTCCCAGATCAAGGAGAGAATATTACAAGCAGCCAGGAAGAAACAATTTCAATATTGTGGAAACACAATCAGGATAACACAGGATCTGGCAGCTTCTACACTGAGGGGTCAAAGGGCATGGAATATGATATTCTTGAGGGCAAAGGAGCTGGGATTAAAACCAAGAATCACCTACCCAGAAAAACTGAGTATCATGTTTCAGGGGAAAATATGATCATTCAGTGGAATAGAGGGCTTTCAAGCATTCTAGAGGAAAAAACCAGATTTGAATAGAAAATTTGACATTCACACACAAGAAGCAAGATATGCTTGAGAAAGTAAACAGGGAAAATATATCATAAGGAACTTATCAAAGTTGAACTACTTACATTCCTAAATGGAAAAACAATAATTGTAACTGATTAAACTTTTTTTCAGTATGAAAATAGCTGAAGAAGGGTATATAGGCATATGAATACTTATGCTAATGTGTGTATATATGTTTACAGGTATACATAGATAGAGGGCACAGGTCAAATTTAATGGGAAGAGATGATACTTAAGGGGTGAAGTTGAGTGAGAGAGGAACATAATGAGAGGAGATGGGGAGAGACAGATTGGGGTAAACTATCTCATGTAGAAGAGGCAAGGGAAAGTGGTTGCATGGGAGGGGAAGAACAGGAGGGCAAAAAGGCAAAACCTTATTCTCTTAGAATTTGGCTCAGGGAGAGAATGACATACATACTAAAAGGGATATCTCACCCTACAGGAGAGTGGGGGGAAGATGGAAGGGGTGATGGTGATAGATGGTGGGATGATGGAAGGGAGGGCAGGCTGGGGGGCAGGGAAGATGGAAGCACCCCCTTTTGAAAAGGGGCAGGATCAAAGTAGGGTGTGGATCAGGTGGGAGGTACGATAGAAGGGAGGGAAATATAGTCAGTTTTTTACAATATATCTACTATGGTAATGTTTTGCATAGTTACACATGTACAACATATACTGCATTGCTTATCTTCCCAGTAAGGGTGGGTGACAAGGTGAAAGGGAATTAATCTGGAATTCAAAGTTTTAAAATCAAATGTTTTAAAAGTATATAAATACTATTATTAATACTATTTTACATATAATTGGGAGATAAGATGTGCAGGCATTGGGGCAAGGGGATTAACCTTGCCCTACTGGAAAAGTCAAAGGGGGTATGGGAGAAGATATGGGAGAGAACAGATTGGATGAGGGGATATCCTGTGGGACTGCTATTCTGGCATCATGGGTAGGGGAAAAATGGGGAAAAAGTTGAAACTCAAAATCTGACAGAAATGACTGCTGTAAACCAGAAGTTAATGAAGCATTTGAAAAAAAATGTTATCTTAATTGTTAAATATGAAAACCCATTCTGTTCTTTCCTTCTTGGCCTTTTCTAGAGTGTTCACACTGTGGAGCATCCTTTACTTCCTGGATTTCTGTGATATGGAACTTTTTGCTTTCTCTTTCTATCCCAAGGATCTTCATTAAACCCTCTTTTCTCTCTCTGTACTCTCTTAATAAATTGATTAGCTCATGTGCATTAAATTATTATCTCCCTGAAGATGACTTAGAGATTTCTAGAACTAATACTTGTCCCTTTCCTCACCTATAGTCTTGTATCACTAAATAAACATCAGGTATCTCCTACTGGAGAGTCCATCTATTTATATACATTTATTAAGTCCTTACTATGGGGCAGGCATCATGCTAAGTGTTGTATATAAGAGAAAGGCAAAAACAGGATGGAGACAATGTAAAAAAAAATCCCTAGCGAGATATATATATATATATATATGTATATATATATATATATATATATATATATATATATATATATATATATATATATATATATATAGTATAAATAGAAGGTAATCTCAGAGGGAAGGCACTAGCAAGGCAATGGACTAGGATAGACACCTCAAATTCTACATGACCAAAATGAATTCAATATTATCACTTTTATTTTTAATTTAATATTTTTCTTTAATTAATTATTACAACTTTTAAAATTTGTTTCAGAAAGTGTTGAGATCCAATTCTTACCCTCCCATCTTCCCCTAATACCTCATTGAGAAAGTAAGCAATTTGATAAAGGTTACATGTTTGCAATCAGCTAAAGTATGTTTTCATATTATTCATATTGTGAAAGAAAACATAGACCAAACAAAATGAGAAAAATAAAGAAAGCAAAAAACACCCTGCTTCAATCTGCTTTCATACTTAATAAGTTCATAATCTGGAGATGAATGGCATTTTATTTTTATCATAAATCCTTCAAAAATGTCTTAGACCATTGTATTGCTGAGGGTAGCTAAGTCAATCACAGTTGATCAATGTACAATGTTGCCATTACTGTGTACAATGTTCTCCTAGTTCTGCTCATTTCACTTTGCATCAGTTAATGTAAGTTTTTCCAGGTCTTTCTGAGAACATCCTGCTCATCCTTTCTTATAGAACAAAACTATTCCATCACAATCACATACCACAACTTCTTCAGCCATTCCTTAATTGATGGGCATCCCCTCAATGTCAATTCTTTGCCACCACTAAAAGAGCTGCTATAAAAAATTTTGTACATATAGGTCCTTTTCCATTTGGTTTTTTATCTCTTTTGGGATATAGACTTAGTAGATACATTTCTGAGTCAAATGGTATGCATGTTTTAGAACCCTTTGGTCATATTTCCAAACTGATCTCTAGGACTGTTGAATTGCTTCCCACTGTGGCAGCAGTGCAGTAGTCTTTCAATTTCTCCACATCCCCTCCAATATTTATAATTTTTCTTTTCTTTCATATTATTCTATCTGATAGGTGTGGGGTGGAACCTCAGAACTGTTGAAATTTACATTTCTCTAATCAATAATTATTTAAAGATCTTTTTAATGTAACTATAGATACCTTTGATTTCTTCTGAAAACTGTTATATCTGTTGACAATTTATAACTTGTGGAGTGACTAGATTTCTTAAAAATTCAACTTAGTTCTCTATCTATTTGAGAAATGATGTCTTTGTCAGAGAAATTTGCTGTAATTTTTTCATAGTTATGATTACTGTGTATTTCCCTCCATCCTATTTTCCCCTATTTATCCTACTCTCTCCTCTCACACTGTCCATCCTCAAAATTGTTTTGTTTCTTTCACCTCCTACAATAAACCTTCCCCTCTATCAACACTATCTTTCTTTTATCTCCTTTTCGTTCTACTTTTCTGTAGGCTAAGATAGATTTCTCTGTCCAACTAAGTGTGCATGGTATTCCCTCTATAAGCCAATTCCAATGAGAATAATATTCAAGTATTCCCCTCTACCTCCTCATCTTCCTTTCCATTGTAAAAACTCTTTCCTGCCTCTTTTATAGGAGATAATTTAATCCATCCTACACCTTCTTTTCCCCTTTTCCCAGTGCATTCCTCTTTCTCACCATTTCTTTTTTAGATAATCATCCTATCATATTCACCTCCTGCATACTCCTTCTAACTGCCTTAATAATGAGAAACTAGGTACAGAACCCACAACATGAGAGAGAAGCTAATGTCCTGCTGAGAACAGCCCAGCAGGAAGTGGCCAGCATAGTGTTCTGGGACCCAAGCCCAGCTCTGCATGAGCCGAGGCTTTAGCCTCAGGGCAGTCTGACCAGCCACAGGCTGGAAGGACTTCAGATCACCAGCAGCTATGGCAGTTTTGAGAATTATCAACACATAGAGGCTAAGGACAAAGTGAGAGGTCAGTGCAGTGTGAACTTTGGGATGCAGTAGTTTGGTAGTGTTGTACTTTATCCCCTTGAGGGAGTAGCCACTGAGGTGCCACAGCCTTGCAGCTGCCACCTAGTGTCAGCTTCAGCTCGTGGCCTGCAGACTGTAGGGGCGACCAAGCAGCCAGTCTGAAGAGTATTTGCTCTTGCTTTAACCTGCTTGGATCTGGATTGTGGTCTAGGGTGGAGATCATGGGGAGAGTGACCAGCTTGCCAGAGCTTCTGGAGGCTTCAGAGAGGGCCCCCAACTAATACCTTTGGCAGCTGAGAAAACCCAAGATATTGGGACATAGCTCCCCTTTCTGGTAGCAAAGTCCTACTGTGGCAAAAAGCTCAAAAGTCAAGCAATTGAGTGGCACCATAAGCAGGCAAAGGAAGCAGAGCAATTCAACTTTACACTCCTATTTTGGGGACAAAAAGGATCAAAACATGGAATGGGAGGAAGACAGTGAAGTCAGAACTCCTGCACCAAAAGCTTGCAAGAAAAATACGAGCTGGTTACAGGCCATAGAGGACCTTAGGAAGGATTTGAAAACCAAATGAGAGAAATGGAGGAAATATCGGGGAGAGAAATGAGAATGATGCAAGAATATTATGCAATTAGAGTCAACTACCTGACTGAAGAAAATAACACCTTAAAAATTAGACTTAATCAAACGGCAAAAGGGACTCAAAAAGCCAAGAAGGAGAAGAATGCCTTAAAAAGCCAAATTTGCCAGATAGGAAAAGAATCGTAAAAGCTCACTGAAGAGAAGCTTTCCTTCGGAATTAGACTGGAGCAAATGGAAGCTAGTGAATTTATGAGAAATAAAGATACTAGTAAAAAGATCCAAACAAATGAAAGAATAGAAGCCAATGTGAAATATCTCATTGGGAAAACCCCTGACCCAGAAAATAGATCCAGGACAGATTATTTAAAAATTATTGGACTACCTGAAAGCTATGATCAAAAAAAGAACCTAGGCCAATTTATGTAAAAGAGGAGTCTCAACAATCTCAGAAGCTACAGAAGCCACAAAATGACACAGAGAAGTAAACCTGCTGCTGAGGTCAGCCTGATATCCCAGCAGGGAGTGGCCAAGCTCCATTTTAAAATTAAATGTTTAAAAATATATAAATACTATTATTAATGCTATTTTAAATATAATTAGGAAATAAGATATAAAGGCATTGGGGCACAGAGATTCACCTTGCCCTACTGGAAAAGTCAAAGGGGGTATGGGGAAAGATATAGGAGAGAACAGATTTGATGAGGGGATATCCTGTGGGACTGCTATTCTGGGGTGGTGGGTAGGGGGAAAATGGGGGAAAAATGTAACTCAAAACCTGGCGGAAATGAATGATGTAAACCAGAAGTTAATAAAGCATTTGAAAAAAAAAAGAACCTAGAAATCATCCTTCAAGTAATTCTCAAGGAAAATTACCCTGATGTTTTAGAAGCAGAAGGCAAAGTTGAGGTTGAAAGAATCCACTGATCACCTCCTGAAAGAGATTCCAAAAAGAAAACTCCTAGTAATATTATTGCCAGGTTCTGGAATTCCCAGATCAATGAGAAAATATTACAAGCAGCCAGGAAGAAGCAATTTGAATACTGTGGAAACTCAATCAGGATAACGCTGGATTTGGCAGCTTCTACACTGAGGAATAGAAGGGCTTGGAATATGCTATTCTGAAGGTGAAAGGAGCTGGGATTAAAACCAAGAATTACCTTCCCAGCAAAACTGAGTATCACACTTCAGGGGAAAATATGGTTACTCAGTGGAATAGAGGACTTTCAAGTATTCTTGATGAAAAAAAAAGAGTTGAATAGAAAATTTGACATTAAGATACAAAAACCAAGAGAAGCCTGAGAAGATAAACAAGGAAATCATAAGGAACTTATCAAAGATGATCTATTTACATTCCTACATGCAAAAATGATAATTTTATCTTATGAGACTTTTCTCAGTATGAGAATAGTTGAAGGTAATAGAAATGTATTATGTGTATACACACACACACACACACACACACACACATATATATATATGTATATGAAGGTATATGGGCATATGAATACATATATGAGTGTGTGTGTATATATGTGTATAGGTATACATAGAGAGAGGGCACAGGACCTATTTAATAGGAGGGGAAGATACTTAAAAGGTGAAATTAAGAGGTGAGAGAGGAATATAATGAGAGAAGATGGGGAGACAGAATGAGGTAAATTATCTCATACAGAAGAAGCAAGGGAAAATGGTTATAATGGAGGGGTAGAATAGGAAGGCAAAAGGGAATGGGTCAACCTTATTCTCACTGAATTTGGCTTAGGGAGGGAATGATATACACACTAAATGGTGTCTCACCCTAAAGGAGAGTAGGGGGTAAGGGAATGAGAGGAGGGATGATGGAAGGGAGGGCAGGCTGGGTAGGAGGGAAGTTGGAAGCACCCATTTTTGAAAAGGGAGACAAAGTCGAAAACAGAACAAGTGGAAGGTGGGATAGAATGAAGGGAAATATAGTTAGAGTTTTTCAATATATCCACTATGGAAATGTTTTGCATAGTTACGCATGTACAACCTATACTGAATTGCTGATCTTCCCAGTAAGGGTGGGTGATAAAGGAGGAAGGGAATGAATCTGGAATTCAAAGTTTTAAAATCAAATGTTTAAATATTTACATATATATGTGTGTGTATGTATATATATATGCATATGTGTGTATATATATATATATACATACTATTATCATTATTATTTTACATGTAACTGGGAAATAAGATATACAGGCACTGGGGCATAGAGATCCACCATGCCCTACTGAAATGTTGGAAGGGGTAAGGAAGAGGATATGGGAGGAAGCAGATTGGAGGAGGGGATATGCAATGACATTGCTGGTTTGGGTTGGTAGGTGGGGGGGGAAACAGGGAGAAAATTTGTAACGCAAAATCTTGTGGAAATGCATGATATAAATTAGAAGTTAATAAAGCATTTGATTAGTAGAAAAAATAATGAGAAACTAGGAGGCTATTTGCCATAGTTCAACTAAGAGGCAATTATGACTGCAATTAAGGTGGTGTTTATTTGCTCCAATAGAATGGGACAGATTCAATAGTTGTAGGAGATGGCATGAACAAAATATGGCGAGTGATTATTTGAAGTAAAGGAGAGTGAGGGATGAGGAATGACTTGAGTTTCAAATCTAGGTGGCTGGAAGTGTGTGGAAACCTCCAATAGAATCAGGTAAATTTGAAATAGGAGTAACTTAAAAGTGGTAACATTGGATTTTGGGAGAGTCAAGTTGAAATCTTTTGCAGAATATAAGCTCCTTGAGAGAAAAGACTATCTTCCATTTTATCCTAATGTTGACAGTTTCCACCACAGTGACTTACATCTTATAGATCCTTGTTAAATGATTACTGGATTAGATTGAACTGTTGGAATTTCAGAAGATATAAGGTTGATTTTTGTTGGGGGGGTGGGATACTTACAGATCTTTGTCAGAAAATAGTGAGGTTTAGCTGGGGATCCTCCTGAGTTATAGGGATTGAGGAATTTAAGGGTTCATTTAGATATCATGGCTGTTTTTTTTTACCTTAGTCAGTCTCCCATTTTCCTACCATAATAACACTGTCCATCCCACCAAAGAAAAAAAATATGTCCTGTATCTCTTTTTCTACAGGCGCTCATGCCATGGTCCATTTTTCTGGCAATTGAACTGTATCTTATCCATGGTAAACACTAAATAAGTGTTTGTTGACTTTAATGATAATATTCCTTTCCTCAGATTCATACTCCAGTAGACCTAAGCTGAAATAATGAGTTTTGTTGTTTGATGGAAAAGAAAGGACTGAAGATAAAGATCAAGATTGTCAATACATTTGACCACTCCTCTAACTCAGTATTCTGATAATGAACTTTAGTTTATTTCTCTTAGAGTATGGATATCTATTCACCCAGTCTTTTTATATCCATTGTATCTTAAAGTAAACAACAAGAAAGTTATGTTTCCTTCACTAATTATCACTCTTTCTAACATGAGCTTACATCTTCATAACCCTACTACTCACACTTGTGCTACATGTCTTTGCTTATTGCTTATTTCTATACCTGTAAGTTGCTATTCGTGTATTTTTAAGAGAATTTGGCATGACAAATGAGAAGTAGGGTAAACATGGATTCAAATTTCATCTCTGACACTTGCTAACTGCATGATCCTGGGAAAGTCACTTAAACTATCTGAGTCTCCGTTTCCACATGTATAAGAGGAGCATAACTATACCCACATCACCTAGCTCAGAAGTGTTGTGAGGTTCACATGAGATACATACAGAAATTGTATTTTATTTAATGTATTCACTTCATTCAATAAACATTTATTCATCACCTACTGTGTACCAGACACCACCTAAGTGCTCACAAACTTGGGCAAGCTTTAAAACACTATAAATATATCAATCATTATGGAGTAAGTCATGTGACTTTTCTGTACTTCAGTTTTGTCATTTATTTTATGAGGAGGATAGATTAGATATTCATGGAACTCAATAATCAACAAACTTCTGATTTAGGTTCACTTTGATAGTGAATTATGTTTGAGTGTATTTTTTCCTCCTTACTTTTACCTCTGATTTCATTGGCTAAAATAACTCTCTGCTGTGGCTATCCCATTCAGGTAATGACATCTCCAAAACTTTTGGTCTTATAAAGTTGCCTGGGGTAATTATTTGTCTTTCATTTTTGAAGATGACTAGTGACATCACTTGCATGTGAGTTAGATTTAAGTGAGACAGAGTTTTCAAAGTCATCAACCTCACTCTCTCTCTTGCAGAGTCACTGAAGTCCAAAGATAAGACGAAAGTCAGGATTGACTTTTGACAAAGGTCATCCTGCAGTGGCCCAGGACGCAGTGGATGACCTTGGATTCTTCCGATATCTGATCAAGCTCTGAGGTTATCTATAGCACTTTCTTTGGCTGCCTTCATAGATTTGGGACAAATTGTTTTTGTCTACCCATTCCTCTGGGGAAATTCTTTATAAGCTTAGTGTAAGCATCCCCCATAACTCGTCAATGGGTTTGAAGCCTGTCAGCTATGCTCAGCTCTTACGTGTGGCTCTAAGAAGCTGTAGGATGCACAGTAGCCACAGTTGAGTAAACCAGGTTGACTGATTGATTTGCTCATGTTCAGAAATTGGGTATGTCTCACAGGTAGGACTTGAATATGAGTTTGCAAACAGTTGTTTCTAAATACAGAATCAGGCACATAGTTGGTGCTTAATAAATATGTGATTAATTGATTGACTGAATCCTGGTCTTTCTGACACCAAAGCTGTCATTCTGTTCATTAGACCAGCTGCCTTTCACATGTGTATGTAGAGTAAGGTACTGTAGTTCATGGAGATTTATACAAAATATCATGCAAATAATCTTTTTTTTTTATTTCAATTCTGAATAGTGCATGATTGGCTGCCCTCTTAAATGAGAAATCCTGCCCTGAAAATTAGAATGTAAAATCTTTAGAGTCTGTCACAACAAAAATAATCACTTGGTGGAACAGCACACCACAGGGTAAAGGCCCTCTGGAATCGAAGGCTTGCTCCTTATATAGCCATGGTATTCTTTATGCAGATTGTTTCATTTAAAACCTTAAGTGTTTAACTTGAGATTGGTTTATTGCTTTTTTGTTTTGTTGAATTATTTCAATATCCTTTTTACTCCATGAATGAATCCCAGGGTTGCAAGTTTAAATCTGTAAATCTAAATTATTGTGCCAATATCTGTTCAGTTTTCTACCTGGGGCCAGACATCGTATGTTGGGAATGGTATGCAAACTTCCAGACATATTTTACTTATTTGTCTCCAGATTGACTATGAAGGGGCCAGCTGCTCTGGGGATGAAAGTGTCATTTTTGTTACAACATGAAGCATTTTCTCAGAATAAAATTCCATGCATGAAAATATAAAGGATATGGAGGGAGGGGAGAACTGATCTTGACAAATATTTTAAATGAAGACAATTTCCTCTTAATAGGTATCAGAGTGGAGACAAAAGTTGGTTTTAATACCATTGTACATAGTAAAATGATACATGATGTTTATTCAGAAAAAAAAATAGGCAATAAGTTCTCTTAGAACAACTTTGTAAATTCCTGAGTTGAATAACAAAAGCTATCAGGCATGAAATAAGCCTTCATTTTGATTTCAGTTTGCTTTCTGGGATTTCAAGTTTTGTTATTTTTGTTTTAAAAAAAATGAGACTTAGGATAGGAGTAGCACCCTGGAGACAGTTGCAAGAAGGGTTCTGTGGAGTCAGCACAGGCCCTAGGGAAGAAGTTGTGGGATGGAGCCCCAGAGGGGAAGTGTACCTCTTCTACCCATGCTAGGTCATAAGCCTGTCTGGCACTTCTATATGATCTGCATCAGGGAAAAGTTCATCAGAACAAGGGGAGACAGAACTCCAAAGCAATCTGGAATCATTTAAGTAATACCTACGATATGCAAGTATTACATGAGTCTGAGATTCTTCCATTCCCTAATTCAGAGAAATTTCATCCATCTTGAAGAAGCTATTCAAGAGGTCAAAGAAGTAAAAGTAATGAATGAAGATGAGGTAAAAGAAGAAATAACAAAAGAAGTGGATTCACACACTTTTTTTTTTTACATCTTCAAGGAAATTTGGGGAAGGAAACTTAAATGTCCAATAACAAAGAGGAAGAAAGCTTATCAGACTCTGGGTCTAAAGAAGGTACAATCAAGAAGAAATACAATCCAGTCACAGAAAAGTTCCTAGATGTAAATAACAACCTCTCTAGTCCAAGTGCAGCCAACTGTCAGAGAACATAGACAGGCTCTCAAAAAGAACTTCAAAGGGAATAAGGAGGAAATAAAAAAAGATGGTGTTTACATTAGTGAATGAATTTTTGACAAGTTTTTGTTAACACAAATGGTTCAGGTGTTATATGATGTTGTTTTTGCCAATCATTGGGAAGGGAACATGAAAACATCAGCAGGAGGAAAAAGGCTAAGAATTTCATCCTCTACTTGCTAGGAAGAGGGTGGCAGTAGGATGTTTCTTGAGAATTCTAGTTGAGTTCTCAAATTTCACAAGGTTACTTTGCAAGAGTATATTTAGGGCTTTATGATGATTTATATTGAAAGATTATTTATGGGGGCAGCTAGGTGACGCAGTGAATAGAGCAACCTCCCTAGAGTCAGAAGGACCTGAGTTCAAATTCGGCCTTAGACACTTAACACAAAAACTACGCTTGTGACCTTGGGCAAGTCACTTAACCTCAATTGCCCTACCTTCCCCGCCTCCAAAAAAAAAGATAGTGGAATTTTTGTGGTTCTGAAGCCAAAGCTTATTTCTTAGAGGTATGCTGATCATTTAGGTTCTCATCAGTTTTTCTTGACTTGGTATCTGAACCCAGTTGTAGGATCAAATAATTCTTACTATCACAAAGCAAATGCCAGAGTGAACTAGGGGAAAATTCAAAGGGGACCTCTTTCCAATAGATAAATCACCATATACCAATAGAAGAATTACTCTCAAAAATATAGCTCTAAGCTAAAAGAAGAAAAACTAAAAGACAAAATTACTTTTCCACACTGAACCCCATAGTCTGGAAGATCACACAAGACAAGAAGAAGATATGCAAGATATACAAACAGAGTGAGAGTGATTGCCCCCCAAGCAGCAGGATGAGATCATCAATGAGTGCATGGTGTAGTCCCAAATCCACACACAACGCTACCAGGGCCTCCCAAGATCAGATCCCCTTCCTGCTACCCCAACCTATGGGTGCCTACAGGTCAGAAAATCATATGCTTCAGGGACAAGGATATGACTTAGCAGGATAAACACTCTGCCCTTTCTCCTGGGAAACAAGGAGTCTGATGGATTTCAGTATTGCCTCGTTGTCCATCTAAGAATAAAGTGGCACAACCCAGAATAAATGAAGGCAGCTGTCTAAAGTGTCCTAGGGTGCCCAGGTACCCTATATACTCTCAGGTAAATAAAACATCAAGCATAAATGGCCTAGGGTCTCTCTGAAAGGAAGAAGAATCTTCTTTCTGGAAGACAAGTGCAATGTATACCCAAGTGGAAGGACAAGAATCAGATGTCCAGTAACTGACTCCTAGCCAGATCAAGTCCTTTGTGAAAGGGGAAAAAGTGCCCCCCCCAGGGCCATTACTAGCAAGAATCAGCCCCAAAGGATAGGGAGGTGGCCTTCACAAGAGAAATTTATGTTTTTGCAACTTGAATGCTGAGAAGGAAAGGGATGGGTTTAGCTAATCTTCAGTCAGTTTGCTTGATGATGGCTTCCTCTTTGAGCAGTGGTGAAGCTGTTTTCATCTGGCACTAAAAGAGGATACAGTAGATTCTTTAATCTCAGAGTCCAAGCACACACAGCTCAATATGAGTAATGGGGTAGGATTTGATTTTCTGGACAACTGGTAAAATGAAACAAAACCAAGAAGAAGCCTGTTTTTCCCCCAAAGCCTTGTGCTGGAGAAAGATAAAAAAATGACAGCTTTTCTTCCATCTTTAATTTTTCCTAGTTTTTGTGTTTGTTTTCTTAATAATTTGAAACAATTCAATGTCACCTATCTAGATGTTACCACTTGATATAAATCAGGCATATATGTTATAATGCATAAATAAACTCTCACCCCCTTCCCCAACACTGCAAAAACTTTAACTTGCCTCTTTTGTGTAAGATAATTTACCCCATACTACCTCTCCCTTTCTCTCTCTCCCTGTACATTCCTCTCTCAACCCTTAATTTTATTTTTAGGTATCATCGATTCATATTGAACTCACATCTGTGCCTTCTGTCTATATATACTCCTGTCTTAATAATGAGAAAGATCTTATGAGTTACAAGTACCATCTTCTCATGTAGAAATGTAAGAGTTTAACCTTATTAATTTCCTTGTCATTTCCACTTTCTGATTACCTTTTTATGCTTCTCTTGATTCTTGTATATGAAAATCAAATTTTCTGTTCAGCCCTGGTCTTTTCATCAAGAATGCTTAAAAGTCACCTGTTTAATTGAATATTCACTTTCACCCTGAAAGATTATGCTGTATTTCAGTGGGTAAGTGATTCTTGGTTGTAATTCTAGCTCTTTTGCCCTCTGGAATATCATATTCCAAGCCCTAAGATCCTTTAATGAAGAAACTGCTAAATCTTGTGTTATCCTGACTGTGGCTCCATGATATATGAATTGTTTCTTTCTAGCTACTGGCAATATTCTCTCCTTGATCTGAGGCTCTGGAATTTAGCTATAATATTCTTGAGAGTTTCATTTGGGGATCTCTTTCAGTAGATGATCAGTAGATTCTTTCCATTTCTATTTTACCCTCTGGTTCTAGAATATCAGGGCAGTTTTCGTTGATGATTTCTTGAAAGATGATATCTAGGCTCCTTTTTTGACCATGACTTTCAGGTAGTACAATAATTTTTAAAATTATCTCCCCTAGATCTATTTTCCAGGTCAGTTGTTTTTCCAATGAGATATTTCACATTGTCTTCTACTTTTTTCATTCTTTTAGCTTTGTTTTATTATTTCTTGATTTCTCACAATATCATTAACTTCATTTGTTCCATTCAATTTTTAAAGAATTATTTTCTTCAGTGAGCATTTGAACATCCTTTTTCATTTAAGGAATGCTACTTTTTAAGAATCTTTTTCTTTTGTGATTTTTGTCTCTTTTTCCATTTGGCCAATTCTACTTTTTAAGGCATTCTTCTCCTCATTATTTTTTTGTACCTTTTTGTCATTTGGCCTGGTCTGTGTTTTAAGGTGATATTTCTTTACTATTTTTTGTCTCTTACCAAGTTGTTCATATGTTTCTCATGATTTTCTTGCATCACTCTCATTTCTCTTCCCAATTTTTTCTCTCCATCTCTTACATGATTTTCAAAATCCTTTCTGAATTCATCCATGGTCTGAGACCAATTCATGTTTTGTTTTGTTTTCTTGGAGGTTTTGGATATTGGAGCTTTGACTTTGTTATTTTCTGAGTATGTGTTTTGATCTTCCTTGACATCACAATAAATTTCTATGGTCAGAAATATTTTGCATTATTCATGTTCCCATCCTGTTTCTTGACTTTTAACTCTTTGTTGAAGTAGGGCTCTCCTTCCAGGGTGGAGGGTGCACTGTCCCAAATTTCAGGGGTTTTATGCAGCTGTTATCAGAGAAACTTTTAGGAAGCTGAAGCTTCCATTTTTCTAAGGCGGCATGATATAAGGAGAGCTGTATTTAGTACTCCCTTGGCCTGTGCCTTGCTCTGTGAAGGATCAGAATGATCTGCCCTGAGACTGTGATAAGGGTCCCTGCTTCACAGTCACAAACTCCGCTGTGATAGTACTCCTCCTTGCCCTGGGACTGTCATCCAGGACTGAGACCCCAGTCCTATTAGGGGTGAAGCAACAGAGTCCTGCATCAGTGCTAGCAGAGAAACCCCTGTAATTGCCTTCTGACCAGTTGTTTGTTCTCCTTACTGTCTGTGGCCTGAATCCTCCAGAAGCAGCTGCGTCTATTCTGACATGGTCTATGCTGGACTGTACTCCACTATTACCCAAGTGCAACAGACCTTTCCTGCCAAACACTTAATTCATGTTTGACTGGAAAATTATTTCACCCTATACTTTTGTAGATTATGCTTCTCCCAGCATTATTTTTATGGAATTATTTAAAGGTATTGGTAGGGATCTGGGGAAAAGCTCAGGCAAGTTGCTGCTTTTCTCTTCCATCTTTGTTCCACCCCCACTTCCCAATTTAGGAATTTTTAAACCCTGCTATAAGATGATTAAATATTCTGGAGGAATCTTCTGTCTCAAACTCCACCAAATTATTGTCTTCTCAACCTTAGCCATGTGAATATTCCATGTAGTAAACTACAAAAGTAGACTGTCTTCTACAACTTCTTTTTATTTAAGAGATGAATTATCTTTACAATGGTTTGCTTTGCTAAAATGTCTCTGACATCTCAGTAGTAACCATGTCAAGACTCACCTCTCTTTAAATAACTCACCAGGCACTTGCCAACCTGTGCAAATGGTCTAGTCCTCAATCACCAAAACATCTTGGTACTGGCCTCAATTATCCTGTCAGTCCTAGAAACCAGTGTACTGATACAAGCCAAAGAAAATAAGAGTGTTATCATGCTTCCCTAATACAGATCAACACCATGGATTTGGGGGGGGTGTTAGATTGCATGCTTAAATTCTTATATTAACCTTGTATTCCTTCATGTCTAATTTAGCAACTGTCTCAGAAGTTTACCTTAATATAATTTTGTGCTGGTTTCTTCTTTGAATAACTTCATTCCTTATGTGTCCCTGGTATCTAGATAGAAATGTGAAAACTAGGTCAGTCATTGTTGGATAAAGGGCTATTCTGATTGGTTGTCCTAGAACCCAGTGCAGCACTAGTTGGTTGACCAAGTTTCTCTGTTCTTAGAGATTCAAAGACTGCTTACTCCAACAAACAGGCTGCCTTGCTATGTGTTCCTCATGGAATACACCAGCCATTCCTCCCCAGTATCAGCAGATATGGAGGTGTAATATTACCACTAACCTATCCCTCCTGGAGAGCTTTGGCATTCTGATGTGATAGCAGGGGACCTTCCTGGAGCTGGGACTGCCTTCACAGTACTTCCCTTACTCACTATACTACCATGAACTTTTGTGGAGACCTCCAGTTACCACATTAGATATCTCTCACCAGGAAAGGGAGATACACATAGAGCCTTCTATGTAAACTGCAACTCTGTTGTCGCCTACAGAATCTCCTGTCCCCATGCAGGTGCTGGGGCAAATTCTAATTCGGCATAATTTATGCACTGCCTCTCACTGTGTCCTCTTCACCTGAGGCCTTAATTTTCCTGAGCCTTTGCCAGTGAATAATCAGTTCCAGTATCATAGAGTATGCATTAGGATTTGAGGGTAGTGTGCAGGGATAGGGTGGGAAGGGTTGCTCTTTTTTATTTATGGGTTTTCATTAAATAGTTCCCAGAAAAAATGTTTTAATTTTCTACCCCTTGAAGTAAACACAATATCTCTCTTTGAAGACTTGAGTCAAACCTGTCCACTAAAGGTCAAGTTTAGGGATATTTTCATTTTTATTTTCTCACTGAGTACTTCATGAAAGTAGGGTCTTGAACTAATTGCATTCTAGTGTCAAAAAATGTAATAGAATTTCTTTTCTTACCACCAGAAAGATCAAGAACTAGATTTTTGCCTCATGCATGTATACTGTATATAATTGGTTTGATATTTCATTGTTTAATTAAGAAAATATTTTGCTATTATTTTACATAGAAATAATATTGCAAAAGTTTTATCTTGTGATGTACTTTTCTGAGTAATTTGTTTTAATGTCATGAATATTTTGAGATACTTGTTGCTTGGTTTTATGTGCTAGACAATTGAACTAGCAGTTCTTATTTATTATTCAGATAGCTGCAGACAGACAAAATAAATGACAGTTTTGTGGGAAGTATTCTTAGTATGTTGAACTGGAAATTGGGGAAGACACAAAATGCTTATTTTAAATACACCCTCATTTGACTCCTGAATGAAAAGTACAAAAACCCCTTTAAAATAAAGGCTCAGATTTTTTTTTAAGAAGGAAGATGTGTCTCTAGCATTTACAAAGGGAAAAGCACATAAAAGAAAAAAAAATATTCCTTCAAAAAGAATTGGAATTTGTGACAAAAAAAGATAGAACAAGTGCATAAGTTCTTGAAACATACATGCACATGCGTATATGTGAATAAATTGTTAAGTAAACGAAGACTTTCTTGTAGCAGGTGGCAACCTGAGCTGCTAAGGCTTTGAAGAGATGGAGGTGAAAAAAGAGAGCCCTTTTGGCCTGGGAAACAGATTGTGCAAAAGCTTTGAGATTAGAAATGGAATTTCCTATGGAAGGAAGAGCAAGTAGGTCAGTTTGGCACAGGCAGTAGATGAAGGGTAGAAATGCAAAATGTAAAATAAGCCTGTGACCAAATATGAAAGCTTGGCCTTTGAATTTTGTCTTAGTCATATCACTCAACTAAAGAAGAGTTGGTAAAGAGATGTCATCTGAGAATGAGCAACAAATTTCTGGGCAACAGTCTAAAACACAGAAAATATAGATTCCTGACCAGGGATAAGCAATCTTAATGTAGCATCCCTCACCCACGTCTTCTTGTTTAAATTTCCTGAGAAATCATTCTACAATTGGTGCCTGTACTTCGTGTAACCTGACTATTATAAACTCTCTGAAATTTGACTTCCAGTCTCATTATTCAACTAAGACTCCCCCTTCCAAAGTTACCAATGATCACTTAAATTGCCAAATCTAATGGTCTTCCATAATCCTCATCATTCTTGACCTCCCTTTGGTTTTTGACACTCTTCCATTGAATACTTTTTCCTCTCTTAATTCTTTTGCTTTTTTCTTCCTTCCTTCCTTCTTTCCTTCCTTCCTCCTTCCCTCCCTCCTTCCTTCCTTTCTTCCTTCCTTCCTTCCCTCCTTCTAACTGTGGGCATCCCCCAAAACTCTGCTTTGGGCCATCTTTTCTTGTGTCTCTATACTCTTTCTCTTGGTGATGTTATCAGTTCTCATGGATTCTATTGTCATCTCTAATTGGTTTATCCAGTACCAAGCTCTCTCCTGACCTCTAATCTAGTATTTCCAGCTACCTAAACAGTTAGATATTGCAGTATATAAAGCATTGGGCCTGGGGTCAGGAATACCTGACTTCAAATCTGACCTCAGGTATTTACTAGCAGTATGACACTGGGCATGGGACTTAATCTTCATCTACTCTAGCTTTCTCAACTATAAAATGGGGATAATACTAGAACCTAACACTATGTTGTTGTGAAGATAAAATGAGATCATATGTGTGAAGTGCTTAATACAGGGGCAGCTAGGTGGTGCAGTGAGTAAGAGCTCTGGCCTCTGAGTCAGTTCCAGCCTCAGTACTTAGCACCTAAACATAAAAAACTAGCCTGTAAACTTGAACAAGTTACTTAACCCCAATTGCTTTAAAAAAAAGTGCTTAATACAATATCTGTCATTTAGGAGATGATTGTTATGTGTTTATTCCCTTTTTTCTCACATTGGATAACCCAAATTAGATGTCAAATAGGTATCTTAAATTTATCATTTCCAAAACTCAACTTATTATTTCCCTTCAAAAACTCTTCTTTCATCTCTTGAAGTATTACTGCCAAGTCCTGAGGATTCTACCTTTGTAATATCTCTTGTTTATATTCCCATCTTCCCACCCACATAGATACCACCCTGGTAACAGTCTTCATTGATTCCTACCTAAACTATAATAATGAACTTCTGGTTGGTCTCTAAATATCAAGTTTTCTCATAATTCCATTCCATTTTCTACTCAGCTGCCAAAAATATCATTTCCTCTTTGTTTGATCTTTTTGGGTTAGAGACATAGTAGTAACACTTCTGGGTCAATGGACATGTACAGCTTTGTAACTTTTTGAGTTCCAAGTTGTTTTTTCCAGAATGGTTGTACCAATTCACATCTCTATTAGCAGTATGTTAATACCTCTTTTTTCTCATAGGTTCTCCAATGTTGTTTTATTTTCATTTTTTTTTGTTAAACACCACCAGTCTGGGTCAAATGGAACATCAAAAATTGCTTTAGTTTGTATTTCTCAACTTATTAGTGCTTTGGAGCACTTTTCCCCTTCATTTAGTTATTGATAGCTTAGATTTATTCTGCCCTTTCATATCCTTTGACCATTTATCAAATGTAGAAGATTATTTATTCCTATATATCCGAATATAATTGAAAACTGTCATGCTGTAGCAAACAAAGGGGTCAGCATTGTAGAAACGTGGAGAGACTTGTATGAACTTATGGAAAGTGGGGTAAACAGAGCTAGGAAAATAATTTGTACAATAGCCACAACACAGTAAAATGAACATCTTTGAAAGACTTAAGAACTCAGATCAACGTAACCATGATTCCTGAAGTTTGGTGATGAAGAATGGTACTCACCATCTGATAGCAATGTAATGGACTTGATATGTGGAATGATACACACATTGTTAGACATGATAAATGTAGGAATTTATGCTGTTTGATTAAGATTATAACAAAGGTTTGTTTTTCTTCTTTTTTTCAATGGGGGCTGGAGGGTGGGAGAGAGATAAGAGAAGTGTATATTAATTGAAACATTCAACACTGACTACATTCCACATTCTCCATGTTTTTCTAAGAGTAAAGAGAGAGAAAAATGAGACATATAAGCAATACCATCATTAGCAAATGTCCTAAGCCCTAGCTCATAAAGTAAGAGGAAGAGAGAAGGAAGGAAAAGGAGAAAGAAAGAAATAGAGAGAAAGAAAGAGAATGTTCCCAGGGATAGAAAGCCATTTTTCTACCCCTCCTGCAGTCCCAGCATCCCTAGAAAAATACAGAAAGTTCAGTTTTCATCACAGGCTTCCAGGCAAATGTTAAAAACAGACTGTCACTCATTTGGCATCCAGCAGGAAAGCAAAAAGGTAAGAAAAAAGGCCATTGCCAATATCTCACATGCTAAAGTGACAAAGGAATATTTCCTAACTCTGCTGGATACAACACGGTAAGCTCCTGATGTGATATATCTGGGAAGAAAACTGCTGTAGTTCACAATTACAGTAAGGATTATTTATTATGGTACCGACTCAGTAATGTGAGGGACAGCAGGGGGAATAAGCAGAGCCTTGCTCTTAGTACTGCATTTTTCAGCTTTTATTAAGGTGGAAAAGTGTATCATTTATCTTACTCACCCACTTTTTAGAAAGAGCTTAAGATACAGTTCTTAGAAACTAACCCAGGAAGATAACAGTGGTTCACTAGAGAATGTAATAGAATAGCAAGTTCAATAAAAGATCAAGTGGAATCTGAAATAACTGTGTGATTTTGATTATTTATGCAAGGGAATGAGATAGGCCACCATTTTTCATTGACTACCTAAGCTATCTTTAAGAACAAAGATTCATTTGGATGAATGTCTACAAATAGAAAACAAAGATTAACAAATACAGTAAAGACAAATGCATTAACTACAAATGTTATCCCACTTGCTGTTCACTGCAACCCCAAGGGATAGGTACAACTTTAATCATTTTACCAAAAAGGAAAGTGAGGCCCACACTTCTGCCATTTTGTAGATAAGGAAAACAAGAGTTAAGTGACATATAGCAAAAAATAACTACAATTGATCATAAGCAGTTTGAGAGGAAAGACTCTAAATTTTGCACCTTTATTTTGAGCACCTTGCTCAGTAAATGCTTATGGTAGGGAACTGTCAAATGTTTTCTGACTTAAATTTAATTGAACTTATATGTGTATGGTAACTTACATGCTACAAAACGATTCTCCATAAATATTTGATGTTCATAACCACTATGTAATGGAAGTCAGATAATGAAAGTATTATTATCCTAGCTCTGTGATGAGGAAAATGAGACTCAGATTTGATAAGAAACTCATCCAACCTTAAAAATTGGTAAATGGACTCAAAATCATAAAATTTAGAGCATAAAGTCTCCTTAGAGCTCATCTAGTCCCCTCATCTTAATTTTACAGATGAGAAAACTGAGGCATAAACCACTCTTTATTGATAAATTCTTTGTTCTAGGCCAGGGGTTCTTAAGCTGGACTCTGAACTTAAAAAAAAGAAAAACTATTTTAATAACTGTTTCAATATGATCAGTTTCCTTTGTAATATCATGCCTTTCATTTCATGCATTTAAAACAAGTATTTTCAGAAGCAGTCCATTGGATTTACCAGCATGCCAAAGGGATCCATGACAAAACAAAGTTAAGAACCAATGTTCTCGATATGATAAGGGAAAGAGAAAATGAATGAGACATGAGCCCTATACTGACACAAAACAGCTGAAAATAATAAACACAAGTGTTAAACTAGTTGCAGAATTTTTTTTACAGATATTTATTTCTTTAAATGTTCTTAAGAGAGGGAGATGAGTGAAACTTGGAATGGTAAGGAAAGATCAGATTCTGTTTCAGGAATGAATTGGATTAGACAATTTTGAGATCTCCTCTAATGCTAAGATTCTGTGATTCTGGGCCTTAGGACAGTAAGTAATACTTCTGAGATTCAAACTTGGGTCATCTGACCCCAACATAAGTGTGTGATTCAGATTTAGACCAGTTATGTAACATATAGCACCATTATCAACTATAGTCATTGTTGGTATAAGTTAAAATCTAAAAAGTATAAGCTTCCTTGTTAGTAACATAAGCAATCATATGGTTAAATTTATTAATATGTGTGATTTTTGTGTTCATGTACCATCTACCAATAACATAACAGTGGTTATATTCCTTAGCAGTGAGAGTCTTTATTAAGTAATATCCAGGGTCTACCTTATTGGCAAATAGCTTACATTTATAGATTACTGTAGGCAAAAGAGTTTATATGCTAGAGCTTGTTTTACTTTCACAACAACCCTATTAAATGGATACTTCAAGTATTATCACTCACTTTATTGTAATAAAATTGAGGCTTAAAGAAATTAAATGGTTTATGTAACTTTAACAAGGTTACATAGCTAATGACTATCAGAGCCAGGACTAGAATCCAAATCCTCAACAAAACATGTATAAGCCAGGCCCAGAATGATATATTTTAGTATTGCTCATCTATTTGTGAACATTAATTTATTTTTATCTATCATGTTAGAAGATTTCCTGCTAAGCTATTTTTGACAAGATCGTCTGTCTAAGGATACCTTACTGCTTTCTAGTTATCAGTAAGGGGGCTTTTACGTTTCACTGGAACAAAAGATCTAAAAATTGCAGCATCGATTGGCCATGGGACTGAATTGAGGAAGCAGCATTCTGTAAAATGGTAAGACCTTTCCCTTTGAAAAAAATAAGAAATATAACGTTCAAATTAAATTGGTGATCATAACGTCAATCATAGAGTATGCAGAAAAGGTTATTTTTGCTTCTATTCCTCGGTAGAAAAGATGAAATAATGGTAAAAATATAAGGGAGATTCATACTGCATTCCCTATTCCATACTGAATTCTCACGTTAGGTTGCAAAGTAGCTATTTAAAAGAATTTCAAAAGGCCAGGATATTGGACTGAATCTAAGATAATTTAATATCGATAAAATGTAGTTATACTTTAGTCAAGTCAATTTCCCATGTGAATGAGCTATGATGAAGAATTCTAACACCTCTAAAGGTCAGCTGAGGTGAGAGGGTGGAGAGGGAAGAGGAAGCAACTACACCAGGATTATACTTAATTAGGTTCACAGGAGGCCAAGGAAAAATTGAGCTTGACAATTATTTTGTGCATTTGGGCCAACAATATGGGCAATTCAAGACAAAAATCTTCCAGTGTGTTAGATGATGAGTATTAGAAATGAGTTCTCATCAAGGTTCCTAGCTGACCAACCTGGGTCTTGTCAGGCAAATAGGCCTCATTGTCATTTAGAATGACATTAGTAATTTAGTGTGTACCATTCTCCCTTCTCTATGCTGGTTCTAGTTGGCCAACCCTGACAAGTGTTGATTTGGTTCCATAGTTTACTAAAGTTTCCAATCACTTTCTATCCTAAACCTAGTATACATGGGCAAACACAGAAGTTCTGGCTGAAATCTAATATTAGTGATTAATTTTGCCAAAGAAAACCCACTCTATTTCCTTAGGCATTTTTTTTTCTTTTCTTATTTCAAAGTAGCATGGTTATAGTTTGATAAGAAAGAGGAAGGGGTCTCTATGTACATTTTGGAACTATATCAGTTTAGTAACACTTAAGGATCTCTTAGAGAGGAAAACACTGTAAATGTGAGATAACAAAATATGGCAAATTCTTAATGAATGAACCATTGTTTGAAAAGACAAGATAACTCTCTGTCTTTTAGTAAGGGAAATAATACTGAAGATTTTGTTTTATTTTTTCCCCATAGATTTCCTATATCCTTTTGCGAGAAATAGGATATCTATGAGTAACTGTCGACAATTTAATCAGAAAAATTCAAACTTGATAAATTGTGTAACTTAAAGTTCAAATAATACTTTTTCACCCTTTCCTGAGCAAGTATCCCTGTCATCAACTGTTTTTTTTTTCTTCCAGTGAAATGTTCCATTATAAACTCTGTGATTATTGTGGAGCTGTATGACTCATAGTTTTCACAGTGATATTTAATAGAGTTGGTAAGCTTCCAAAAATAAAAAAGCAAATAATAAAAAAAATTCAAATGATCAGGCAGCACTTAATGTGGATAATTCCATTGGTAGCTCAGGGCCTTTCAGTTCTATTTCATCATTGTCATGGGGGATGTGGGAGATACAGGACAATGGGTAAAATACTGAAAGAAGAAAGTTTTATTCACTATATGCTCCAATTAAATCAGACACAGAGACCAACCTCCTCTTCTACTTTAATATTTTAGGTATTCAAAAGGGTTTTTCATTCTATTTATCCTGTGCCATTTTCCTGTGGGTAAATGCATTGATAAAGCTAAATAAAAATATAAAGTAGTACTCAGCTGTACTGAAAGAGTCTTATGTTTATTTAAAGTATGAGTTAGTTACACCAGCAACTCATTGAGATGGCTGTGATGAAGAAACAACATGGTATAGTGCAAAGAGTTCTAGATTTGGAAACAGGATTTGAATATTTCCTCTTACACTAATTGTGTTACCACTGGCAAGTTTTTATTCCTATGCAGTCTAAGACTGGCCTTGTTTCTGTTTCTCTAATGTGGCATCCCATTTTTTTTCTCTGTGTTTTGCAGCCCATTCTCTGTGCCTAGAATACACTCCATTCTAACTTTTACCTCTTTTAATTCTCTATTCTTGTGATTTAGTTGTATCTGTTTTGTTGTAGCCCTATTTGGGGTTTTCTTGGCAAAGGTACTGGAACAGTTTGCCATTTCCTTCTCCAGTTCAGAGGACAACTAGGTGGCACAATGGACATAGGGCTAGGCCTGGAGTCAGAACTGAATTAAAATCAGGACTCAGACACTAGCTTTTGTGACCTTGAGAAGTCACTTATCCCTATTTACTTCAGTTTCCTTATGTGCAAAATGAGCTGGAGAAGGATATGGCAAACCACTCCAGTATCTCTGCTAAGAAAAGTCTAAATGAAAAATACTAAGAGTCAGACATGACTGAACAACAAAATCTCCAGCTCATTTTACAGATGAGAAAACCAAGGCAAATAGCATTAAGTGACTTGCACAAGCAATGTCTGAGAATAGATTTGAACTTAGATCTTCCTGACTCCAGGTATGGTGCTCTATTCATTGTGCCACCTAGCTTCCTGAAAAGCAAAACGCCTATATGAAACCTTTTAAATCAACTAAGATGCTAATGCCTTCCTATTGAAATTACCTTGTAATTATATTGTATACATTTATATGTGGGTATGTGCTCCTCCAAATATAATACAAACTTGAGTACAAGGATATTTCATTTCTCTGTGACTCCATTGCTTTAGTCCTAGCGTTATGGGTTTAATGAATGTGTGTTGATTGATTAAAATTTTCTGCACTTCAGTTTCCTCATCTATAAAATGGGGGATTTATTACCTATAGTACCTATCTCTCCAAGTTGTTTTGGAAATCAAAAGAGAACACACTTGTAAATTTTTAGCCCTAGGTAAATTACTATGACAAAATAGTATAAAAACAATAGATTTTGATTTAAGATGGGATTCACCTTGAAACCCATACATAGAGGTTTAGTTACTAAGGTACCAAAAGAAGTCAGCCATAAGCAGACCCATAAGTAGGCAGTACTTGAACCTAAGTCAAATTCATTAGTAAAGAAAGAACCCAAGTTTGGATGTGTGTACAGTGGCACAGTAAATGAGCTTGGAGATTGCTTAGGAAAGTAGAGAAAAGGTTATTTATTCTTTCTCATGAGAAAGGGCCCTCTGCCCCTGTCACTCAAATGGTATCTGCTAGGGAGAGAGCAACAGGTAGAAGCAAGCCCATGGTTATATAACCTTCTAAGGCAGAAGCCCAATCCCCCAAATGGTCTTCACTCTCATTGGTAGGGAAGCCGGACCACAGGCTAAGCACTGAAATCTATCTTGGAGACAAAGGACATGGAAACATGTGGGTGTCCAATGCAAGGCCAGGGAGGCAGTTTTATCCTTATTTGGCATATCTTGTGCTGAGGTGGCACTGGGGAGTGTCTTCATTGCTCTAAGTCCCAGATTCCTGTAAAGTCAGGTGACCTCTAAACTTAGGCCTAGTGGATGCTGAAGCCACTCTAGATTTGATTTTTCAGAATGGGGAAACTTCACTGCAAATTATTCCTCACAGATGGGAACAGAGGTAGGAATTTGGGAGCAAAAAAAGTCCATGTATTAATTTCACTCTGATCGTCCAAGACTACAAGCGACTAGTAGGGGAGGGTCTATTTCACGGCATAGCTTGGATCACAAGAAGGCACCATATTTGAGTAGAGTGTAGGCACTTTGATGTTTATAATAATCATCTAACAGAGATAATGAAAATATTGTCTTTTGGGGGAGTCAACATGGCACAGTAAATCACTGGCCCTGGAGTCAGGAGGACCTGAGTTCAAATCCAGCCTCAGACACTTAACACAAAAACTAGCCATGTGACCTTGGGTATGTCACAGCCCCAATTGCCCTCTAAAAAAAAAAGAAAGAAAGAAAATATCTTTTCATTATTGACAAAATGATGATGATGTGACTTTAAAATGATGTATGTGTATATATGATTATTGCCATCATACATACATATACATTATCACTTACAGTTAGTATCTGTACTTTTAAAGTAAAGGAGGCAATAGACAAAATTTTTGGACTGTAACAAGAAAATATTCACTTTGGCCTGAATTTGTGTTAAATACATTTTAAAAGTAGATTAATTGATTCAGGATATAATTAGCTTTACATAAAACTATATCACCAAAATTTATGTTGATCTCCTATTGGGTTTTTAATGGGTGTTATGAAAAGTACTTGTTTTATGATTATTATTTTTCATTTAACAAATAAAAACTTGTTAGAAGAGTTGATGGTAATATACCCAAATTGCATTATTTGCACATATAAGATTCCTGTGGCATGAAAAATTTTCAGAAGATTTTCTTGGGCTATGTGTAGATATAGGTTTTGCTTCATGAAGGAAAATAGTATTTACACATTACATTATTTTTGTGATTAAATGTGAAATTAGAGATCCATGAGGCCTTCCCTAACGAAACAAAGATGAAGCAAAATAGGGACCACATTTTTGAAACAGTAGAGAGCCTTGTTTGGACCTTTGTTGACTACAGTAGTGAGCTCAAACATATTTGTAAAATTACCCACTTTTGATTTTTATTGATGAGAAAGATAAAAAATGATTAAAATTTAAATGAGTGATTAACATGTACTATTGCATTGACCATTTAAACCAAGAAGTTCATTACCAAGAAAATCTGGTATAAGATAATAGAAAGTAGAAGGGTTAAATAACAATACAGAACTTAACTCTGAAAATGAATGCAGACAGGGTTAAAAGAATGGAAGAAAGTTCAGTCATACCAGATATGCCTATTCAATTATTTGTGTATCTATGGTCTTCCAAAGCAAGGAACTATCCCATCTTTGGCTTAGTATCTCAACTGTCTAGCATATCACCTTACATGCAGTAGGCATTCAATAAATATTTGCCTAATTAAATTGTAGAATAGACATGCCATGTTCTTGATGCTGCTTTTCTCATTTTCTTGTCATCTAAATACGATCTAAACCCATACATCTGCCTCCATTATTTGGCCTCACAGCTCAGGTTAAAGAAAAGACCTATGTACAGGTATTTACAGGAAATTGATTGTCAAGAAGCTGATGCAAAAAAAGAGCTTTATTATGTAGTGCAGCTAGCAGGCAAGAAACATACATACTCAGACACTATTACAGTGATAAAAATAGAGATTTGTCCCCACAGATACAAAAAACTTACTCAGCAAAAAGGGGAAAAATATGTGTCAGGGGAGAAAGATGGTCAAATATGAGGTTCAGGTAGGAAAATTATATATAATCCTGAGAATGGACTTGACTGGGGAAAGGTGAACAGTATCAGATGTAAGAAAGGGTGTTTAAAATCAAATGCAGGTATGGTAGAGAGCTTTTCAATGTCACTTATCAATAATAGGTCTGATGGAGGCTGAGGTAAGAGTGTGTGTGTGTGTGTGTGTGAGTGTGACTTATTGGAACCACAAATTGGGGGAAGGATCTGATGTTGATTCTCAAAGGCAGCAGGAAGAGGATTACTTAAGATTCTTGCAGCTGGTCAAGAGTTTCATCTAAGGGTGGCTAGGTGGTACAGTGAATAGAGCAGCAGCCCTAGAGACAGGAGGACCTGAGTACAAATCATCCTCAGACACTTAACACTTACTAGCCTTGTGACCTTGGGCAAGTCACTTAACCCCAACTGCCCTAACCTCTCCCCTCCAAAAAGCAAAAAAAAAACAAAAATGAGTTTCATCTAATCAAACCTGCAAACATGATCTACTCTTCACACAGTTTTTTTTTTTCTTTTTTGGAAGGCAATTGGGGTTAAGTAACTTGCCCAGGGTCACACGAATAGGTTTTTTTGTTTGTGTGTGTTATGTATCTGAGGCTGGATCCGAACTCGGGTCCTTCTGACTCCAGGGCTGGCGCTCTACTCACTGCGCCACCTAGCCGCCCCACTACTCTTCACACAGTTAACATAGATCCGAACAGCAGAAAAAAAGGATAATTATTTTTCTTTTTCTATATGCCTTATGGGTATTAGGACCATTTAGCCTAAGTGACTCCATTTTGGAATTTTATTATTCTAACTATAACATCAAAAAAATCTAACGTTTACAATAATTACATTACACTCATAGCTTCCTGAGTCTCTTTACCAAACAAATGATTCTATGAAAAGAGGAGAGTCCTACTTATTTTTCTCCTAAAAATAAAATTCATCTGCTTTAGAAATATTTTATGATTCAAATATTTCAATAATATTTTCACAGCTCAAAATTATGTTCCATGAATAATATGTAAAGTTGGGAAGAGCTGTATTTTCAAAGAACAGTTCCTTATGTTGCTCTTTCAAGATACATATGTGTGATTGAGTGTGTATCTTAAGATACATAAAGAAGTTAAAGATCTCGGGGGGCGGCTAGGTGGCACAGTGAAGAGCGCCGGCCCTGGAATCAGAAGGACCTGAGTTTGGTTCCGGCCTCAGACACTTAACCCACACAAACAAAAACCTAGCCGTGTAACCTTGGGCAAGTTACTTAACCCCAATTGCCCTCCAAAAAACAAAAAAAAAAAAAAAAAAAAAAAAAAGAAGTTAAAGATCTCTCCCTTTCCATTTGTGTATATTCATGTGTATATGTATATATTTTCTGTACACTGGTTCTAGGATCCAGTATTTGTTTACTGTTATAAGTCTAGGCTACCAGTTTAAAGATAAGCCAGGCAGCTTATAAAGCCATGAAATCAGGGATTGGTGTTGGGAATAAATTTGTACTATATTTTTTACATGCCTTCAACCTGTCATTCTCCTTTATCAAAAGGTCTTTGCCTTGGGAGGGAGAAAGCTGATGGTTGTTGATAAATATGCTAAGATTCTTATTTTCTAAAAACCCTACATTTTCTGATCCTCAAGATTATTTTCAAAGTTCATTTATACCTTTATCTGATTTTAGGGATTGTAACTCAAAAGCCATATGTTATTTTATGGAGCAACTGATTTTCCTATGAATTATTTTTTTACGGTCTGAATCATCAATTATGTAAAAAATAAGATTTTCACTGTCTGTACAATCAAGGAGGGAAGTCTCATCCTTTAAACAGAATGTCAGTCCACATATATATGTGTATGTATGTATGTATTCAGTGTGTATTTAAAGAGTAGTTACTATATGCTTTACTGATCCACACTCAGATAATAAAGGCAAAGTGAAAAACAGAAGGACTGCAGGGTTGTGTCACTTTGAATGGTGATGAGCCTTGAGATCTTCTCACATGATAATCGGGACAGAAATCAGAGCATGTTTAGCCTGGGGAAGAGACATAGAGGAAATAGATTGCTGTCTTTAAAGGTCTAAAAGGGCTGCCATGTGGAAGAGGGATTAACTTTACTTTACTTGGCCTGGAAGGAAAAACTAAAAGCAATGGCCAGAAGTTGCAGAGAGGATGATTTTAGCTTTAGATGCTGTGACTTTTCCCCTAACAATTATAGCCCCACCAAAGTGGAATGGGCTTTTTCAAAGCATAATGCATTCTCACTCTGTCACTAAAGATTTCCCCATAAAGGCTGGATGACTACTATATAGAGAGCAGATTTTCCTACAAGTCTAGTTTGGACTAGTGGTCCTCTGAAGCCTTTTCCAATGCTGACATTTTGTGAATGCTAGACTTGGAGTTGAGAGACACTGGACTTCGAATCCTTCTTCTGGCATTTTCTAGTCAAACAAACATGGGCAAGTCAAGACTTCTGTAAGCCTCAGTTTCCTTATGTGTCGCTCTTCTTAACTCACAGTACCTTTTGATTCTCATTGTATATAACTTCTTAATTTTCTTATTTTGAAACATTTTCCCCAATATATTTTATTTACCATCTATCCCATGTCATCCAGGGTTGTTCTGAGTCACAAATAATGAATGGAAAATGAGGTATGGTAGAGGGGCCAGAAAGGTCCCATCCTCAGAACATATACAATGTACTTTGCTTGCTCTCAGCTCACATGGATGCTTGGAAACCTGCTTCTGGAATCTTTGATATTAGAAAGACCCTCTTTCTGATTCAGTGCTTCTATAGGTATTTTGTCATTGGTTCCTGTATACTTACCATATGGTAGAATAAAATACATTTACTTCATGGTTGAACTGAAATCAATTGTTGCAAATAAAGAATTCCTGCCTTCAAGAAACTTATCTTCTGATAGGGGAACACATCACATGGAAGGGGGTATTCAGAGTGAGTCTAGCTGCTGTGGGTGCTTCCTAAAATTAATATTTTAAGACAGACTTGCCGATAAGAAAAGGAGACTGTAGAGGGAGATTTGTTGCCAGCATGAAGAAGGCCATTGAGGCAAAGGTCAAGAAGCATTCAGGAGAGTCATGGGCTGAACAGGTTTTGGGGTAAAAAGGAAACATCATACTCTTGTTTTCTTTATAGTGAACCCAAAATTGTTTTCAGTCTTTGAGTGAGGACAAAGGTTGTGCCAGCAGCCCAATTTCCCCACCTACCCCAACACCCTGCTTCCCCATGCTTTCCTGCAATCAATTGAAAGAGTATCAAGAAGGACTGGATAAGGCTGTGATCTTGTAAGCTTCAAAAAATTGGAGGAACCAGCTGAGGTCCAATGAGAGGAGGACACAGTCAAGTCACGTAAGGAACCAGTGTAGCCCCAAGAAGTGACTAGCCCTGAATCTAACAGGCACACAGATTTCCTTTGCATGCAGGATATCGAATCCTGTATGCAAGGGGAGAGCTCATCCAATGGCTATGCCACACCCAAAAATGAACTTGTTGGGGCAAATGTTTAGTAACAACCACTTTAAATGTGACCTTACTGTCCTTGGGAAGAGAAGAGATTGTGCCTTAGTACTTGTACTTCTTGCCTTACTATATTTTCTCAGTGAATGTCCCTTTGCACAAGCTAATGGAGAGTAATTGTTTATCAATGATATTGAAAAGGTATCGATTGATTTAATGATACCAGGGAGTTCTAATGGGCACTGGCAGATTATATTAGGGTAGTAATCACTGATTATTGAAATGCCAAAGGGATATGAAGCTGATACTATTAGAGAAATCCCACTTCCCCTCAGTATACCTCTAGAATCCTAATGAAGAGATGCAGCCAGCCCCACACTGGGCACCTGACATACTAGTGTTCATTTGATTTGTGAGAGTAACACACTAGCAGTCCAAAGTAGTCCAGGGCCTCTAAATGCTATAAATGCTTTTCAAAAGTTAAAGAACATAAAAATTTAAGCTACTATTACTCATACTAGTGACACTTAACTAGTTGTTTAACAATGAGTTTCTGTACATGATGCTTTAATCTGATAGATTGCTGCTAGATTTTTCAGGTGTCATAAATTCTGAGGAGCTGACACTCAGCCCTACACCCCCCCCACACACACACATACATGGTATTATGAGATTTTGCAAGAAGATAGAAAAAAGAAGGAGCTTGATCACATGTTATCTAGCAAATGGAACCCTACAGAATCTGTTTTTCTGAATGCCTATATTTCTGTCCAGGGCCTAAGCACTCTTCTAAGTGCAGAGATTTAAACCCACAACATAATCCTTGAATCCTTACTATTTCCTCACCACACATATCCAACCAGTCTCCAAATGCTGTCATTACTGCCTCTCAAATCTCTTTTTCTCTATTTTTGCACAGTTACCATAGTTGGGGTCTCATATAGCATCCACTTAATTGTTCTCCATCCTGCAAGTTTTTTAACACTCCAATACAGCCACTACACAGTTACCAAAGTGCACATCTGCCCAGGTCAATCCTGTTCTAAACAAATTCCAGTTGCTGATATCTCTATGAGCAAATAAAAAACTCACCTATTTGGCATTAGAGACTTTCTCAAAAATATGTACATATAGAAGCATGCAAAATATATAAAAGGGGGCAGAGGAAGGACATGAGCACTGTATGATCAGGAAAGGCTTCACATAGAAGGTGGTACAATAGCCAAGTCTAGAAGAGGGAATTTCAGTCATAGAACACATTACTTACCTTCACAGACTTACTCTATGATCCAGTCAAACTGACCTTATTGTTCCTTAGACATGACTCAATTTCCTTCTGTATTTTGTTCTGGATAATTTCCATACCTCAAATACATTCCCTAATTCTCCTCCCCCCACACACCCCTTCTATCTATTGTGTATAGTCCTATGTAGGTATAAATAACTATTCTGTGTATGTAAGATTTGTGTATATGCTTATACACACATACATAGAGGTATATTTTTGTGTGTGTGTGTAAATATATATGTCCTCTTACACATACATAGGGCATCTTTTTGTGTATATATGTCTGTATACATATACTACATACATATAGATATATAGGTACCTATTTTGAATATATAATATGTATATCTATATCTATAAACTTATATGTATACATTTTATCTCCTTTGATAAAATGTAAGTTCCTGTAGCAGCAAGTATCCCAGCATCCCCAGGGTGGCTGCCAACACAGGTTCTTAGATATGCTTTTCTAAAGAAAAGCAACTCAAAATGGGTTAACAAGCTTACTTCAATCAATCAAACATATATCATTTACCTAGTTCAGGGGAAAAAGGTCACCACCCCGAACTTCAGAGTATACAGACAGAAGTTACAAGACAGAGAAACAGATCAAGCAGACAGGCTTCCAAACTGTCCAATCATTACATCCATACCAAATCACAATTACCAGAGAGGGAAGCATCAACATCTGGGTTTTCAAAGCTGGGGGCAAGGGGGGAGCTCTCAATGGCTGCCCAGAGTCTCATCTGGTCAAATCACAGAACACTTCTCAAAGCAAGCTCCAAAGCAAAGCCTCACATCAGGGATTCTATAACCTTCTCCTGGGTCAGAGAATGTGACCACCCTCTTGACCCACTGCCCAATCACGCAGCATCAAGGTGTGGGCATTCCTGAAAACCAAGCTTACTGCCACAGGCTCCATGTGACCACATTCAGCCTATTAGGGGGCAGAGTGTACTTTCAAATCAAGAAAGGTTCTCAGAGTCTCTTAAGCCTATCAAAGGGCCTAGGGGCAGGGAAGATCTTTAAATTTGCGTTTCCATTACAGTTCCCTGAAGTCAGGGACTAGTTTCCTTTTATCTTCTTATTTCTAGCACCTAGCACTGTGCCTGGCACTCAAAAAGCACTTAATGAATGCCTATGGACTGACAGACAATTCAGCTTGGTATATTTATAAAGATACATAGTGGTTTATTGGGAAAACACTGTATTTGGAGTCAGAGAGATTGAATTCAAATCCTACCTTTGATGCCTCTGTGAGCTTGGTCATATCACAACCAATATCTCTTAGCTTCCGTTTTTCTCATCTATAAAATAAGGGAATTAATTGTATTTGATGGTCTTTAAGATCTATTAAAACTCTAAATATGATGTATACATGTGAGCACACACACACATATATATATATATATATATATATATACACATGCATGCATGTATAAAAGAATCAGGTTATTGCAGATAGAGAGATGTTTTGGTGCCAAGGAACTCTCTAAGACTAAATTCAGAGTAGTTTCCTGACTACTTTGGTAGAGGGAATTCTTTACATCAATGAAATCACAAGTCTGAATCATAATGTGCACAAACACATGTGTGTATGCATGTATGCGTGCTTTTGTATGCAGTTTTATCTGGGGGAAAAACCTGGTACAAAAAATGTACTAACAGAAGTAGAATTAGCTGGCTGTTCTAGGCTTATAAGAGATTATGCAATTGCAAAATGAAATCTCTTTCCCTGCTGAATCAGCACCATTGGCAATTAGACTCATTCAACTTCTTTCCAAGAAATACAGACAATAAAATTTACTACAACATTTGATAATGACATTATAAACGCTTTAATTCTCTCTATTCCATCAATAGCCTCTAAAGGAGCCAGTAACCCCATTTACCATAAGAACAAGGTAATATGTATCTGAGATGATGAAGATTTATTTTACATTTAATCTGTTACACAAGTGAAAGGTCATAGTCATTATTATACTATTTAAATGTCTAATAAAACTGTTCATCTACTGTTTTAGTTTATTGTCTGGGTCATAGGGTCCATGCATTAAAGTCAACGAAAAGCTATATCTCTTTCAAACAAAAGTATATTTCCAGCATTTTAGCTGAAGTGTAATAAAGCTGGCCAGAACATAACTTGCTAGGGCATTCTTTAGTGTAAAATTTACAGTCCCTAATCAAAGCTATGGGCAAAAAATAAAAGCTTATGGACAGCTAAGTGGCATAGTGGATAGATTGTCATGCCTGCAACCAGGAAGACTCATCTTCCTGAGTTCAAATCTGGCCTCATACACTTATTAGCTTTGTGACCCTATGCAAGTCACTTAGCCCTGTTTGCCTCAGTTTCCTTGTCTAATATAAGAACTGGAGAAGGAAACAGCAAACCACTTTAGTATATTTTCCAAGAAAACCTCAAATGGGTTCATGGAGAGTTGGACATGACTGGAAAAAAAAAACAAAAAAACTGAACAATAGTCAAAGCTAATAAAAGCCCAGACTAAAGCAGCTGAGCAAGCAACATTCACTAACCCTAATATTCTTTGTTCTCACCTGACTTCGGCCCTTCTGCTCCCACAGTCTCCCATTTCCTACTATAATGATTCTTTACCAAGGAACAATTTCAAAACATTGTGACTTTAATACCATGAAAAGTAAATAGTTCAAAGACTTCTTAGCACCTGAATACCTATGATATGTTGTTTTTTTTGTCTCCTTGTGCCAGGTAATTGGGAGATAACCAGTAGATATAAGGAAAGATATAGAAATCAAAACTTAGCAACATAATGTTGCTAAAAGAGCAAAGGTAGGAGAAAGTAGAGTAGCAGCAAATCCTCTCAAATGTCAGTCTGGGGCAAATGATTGGCACTATGTAGTAAGCAAAGGGAAAAAGGAAATAGACATGTGGAGGCACCTCAAGAGGTAGCATAAAAACCTGACATGCCTGCTAATGGATGCCAACATTGTACCTAAGTTTCCATGTCCAAAAATAGTCAGGTAGAAGTCCAGTAATAGCCTTTATTGGAATCTGCTTGAGCCTTAGGGGGTTAAATCTGTATTATTCTCTCTCTCTCTCCCCCCCCCCTTTCTCTCTCTCTCTCTCTCTCTCTCTCTCTCTCTCTCTCTGTGTCTCTCCCTCTCTCCCTCTGCAATATTTTATAAATTGTATAAATTTACACATGATTATACACATATAATTACATGCATATGTGTACATTTACGTACCCCTAAACAGGCAATACTAGTAACCCAGGACCAGCTAGATATGGATTCCTATCTGCAGGCAGCTATGTATACATATATATATATATGATATATTAAAACTCTAAATATGATATATAGACATATTTTTTCTGACTAGCTTTTCATTGAGATCATGGAATAAGACTCAAAATTGGAAACAATACAATTTAGTCTGATTTGAACTTGCATGAAAATCCTTTATACAAGACTCCCAAGGAGCGGTGATCCAGCTGCAGCTCAAGGAACTCAAGTGATGAGGAATTCAACACTTCCTGAGACACCCCATTCTACCTTGGGACAGCTTTAATTGTTAGGAAAGACATCTTTATAGGGAACTGAAATCAGCCTCTCTGTAATTTCCATCCATCAGCCTGAATTCTGTCCTCTGGGTCCAAATAATCCTTAGGCTATGGGGCAAGTCTAATCCATCTTCCAAAAACAGCCCTTCAAGAACTTGAAAGGGGCTATTATTCTCTCCTTTCTAAGTCTTCTCTTCTCAAGACTAAACATTCACAGTATCTAATTCTATCCCAATATTAGTTATCTTCCCATCTGAACTTGATTTAATTTGCTCTGAGCCTTCTTAAACTATGGCTTCCAGAATGGAACAAAAGGCCCCAGATGGCACTGGATCAGTCTAGGGTAGAGTACTATTCAAGCCAACCTTATCTTGCAATAATTGCTAATTCCTTCCCATTTTTATGCTTATCATTAGTGTGAATTATTGAGGGAGTCTTCTTTCCATAGCCAAAAACAAATAAGGGAAATAGTTTCTCATGAAATTCTTATCAGAACCAATACCATTTTGAGAAATCTCAGTAATATTTTCAGGACTTGGCAGAAACCTAACACAAATTTCTGACCCACAATTTTCTTTGACATTTCTTAGATAAATGAACTCAAAATGCAGAACTTACTGTACATGAAATAGGCTACAATGAACAATCACAAAGAGAAAGAAATTGTTCTGATGGAGTTATAGAACTTTTAAAATAGGATTGTTAAAGGTCAAAACTCCTTTCATTAGGAACAAGCACAGGGGAAATAACACATTGGAGCAGACTCTCTCTTCCCAAGACTCACCTCCTTCTCAGAGAGAAAGTTATGAGGCCATATTCCAAGTGGATAGAGTGTGAGGCCTGAAGTATGGAAGACCTGGGCTAAAATCCTGACTTGGACATTAACTTCTTGACTCTAAGTGTGTCACTTAACCTCTGTTTGCTTGAGTTTCCTTTTCTGTAAAATGGAGATAATAATGCCTACCTCCCACAAGCATTATGAGGATAAAATATGATATTTGTAAAGTAGTTTGCAAACCTTAAAGTGAACATAAATTCTAGCAATTATTATTATTATTATTACTATTACTATTTTATTATAAGCATTATTATCTTTTTAGGGTACTAATTAGTATGCTATTTTATAGTGTATTAAATGATACTCTAATATATTTTTTAAAAGTTCACATATATAAGTGCTTGGTAGAGCCCCAGCAAAGAACATATGCCAGATCAATATAATCACAAACTAAGTACAGCACCCTAAAATGTGAGGGACCTGGTTTGTTAGGAAAATCTTTACAGGAACAGAAAATCTCCTGTAGGATGTTTCCATAATAATCACAACTAACCAAGTAACAGTTTTTGTGGAGGTGACTCTCACCCCCAGGGTCATGTGGTCAAACTTACTATAATGGTAATGGGAATTTGAAGATCTTCCCTGACCCTTAATAAGCCTAAGTGAATTTGAGGACCTTCCCTGATTTGAAAATATTCCTTACCCCCAATAGACTGAATGTGGTCACATGGAACCTGCGGTGGGAGGGGTTTGCTGAAGGGTGGAACAGAGCCCAACAGGAGAAGCTTGCTTAGGAGAGGCTTGTTTTTCAGGAGGCACAATTTTTGTTACTTTGTAGTCAAGTGGGTCATGAGTACTGTGATGTTCTATGACCCTGGAGAAGGCTATATATACCTCTGAGGGGAGTTTTACTTTGAGGCTCACTTTGCAAAGAGTTGTGTGATTTGGCCAAATGAGAGTGTAGGAAGCCATTGAGCCCCCTGGATTTGAAAACCCAGGTGTTTGTGCTTTTCTCTCTGGTAACTAAATGTATGTATGTGATGGTCAGACAGTTGGACACCCTGTCTGTTAAGTTGTGTTATTTGCTCTGTCTGTATATTTTTGTCTACTTGTAACTTGTTTGTATTCACTGAAGTTCAGGGTGGTACCCCTGAACTAAGTATATGACACATGTTTGATTAAAGTAAGATTGTTAACCCTTTTTGAATTGCTCTCCTTTAGAAAAGCAGATTGAAGAACATGTGCTGGTAGCCATCCTGGGTATGCTAGGGTTCTTGCTGCTCCACTTCCTTAATTGCTTTCTAGGATAGTGTGCAGATAAATGGTAAAGTATAATAGTTATAAATTGTATTGATTTTTAATAGGATGCTCAAGTCTATCTTGATTTGTCATTCTGAATATCATACTAGCAAAGAACATCAGGAAAATAGTTGACTGAAGGGTCATATCCAAAAAGCAGCAACTGATAAGTCATGTAGTATCAACCAGTCAAATTATATCATTAATGTTCCACAGGGGCATGTTTAAGGCTTGTTCTATTCATTGACAATTGACACAAAATAAAATGAGTACAAATTATCAAGAAGTTTTAATTTTTAAAAATGTTCAACAAATGTGTCCATTACATTGTGTTAGTTAGTTTAGTAGATTAAGTTCTAGACACAGAATTAGAAAAGTTTGGAGTGACAATTTGTCTCAGACATGTATTAGCTATGTGAGTCTTGACAAGTTATATATCCTCTCTTTGCCTCAGCTCCCTCATCTGTAAAAATGAGAATGAGTATTTGTAAGGATCACATGAAGCAAGCACTTTACAAACCTTAACTTACAATGTAAATGTCAGCAATTATTATCATGATAAACATGGGATAAAAATTTAAATGATCACTGTGGACTGGATAAATTATCTCTTATCACATAAAATAAAGCAAAATTAAAATGTGGACAAGTGCAAGGTGATACATAAACTATTGTCAGATTTAGGTTAAACAAAGATATGCTAGGTACAGCAGAGAGAACAGGAAGATACCCCAAACTGCTTTATGCAAATGAGATAGCTACCACCACTTTCTCCAAAGAACTAAAAATGCATATCACAGAGATGGCGATGGAAGGGTCTATAAAGGGCATGAGCAGTATGGTCAACATAGAACTCTGAAGAAGAGAAGCAAATGATGTCATCAAACACTTATATGACAGAGATAGATGTCATATGGGTGACATACGGTCACATGACTAAAGGAGAGACAACATGTTTATAGCTGGAGGGTTCAACTGGAGCACTTGTAATGTCAGGAGAAAGCAAAGAAGGCTTCCAACACATTAGCTGGATGCCCGTTGGTGATCTTTTGGGAGTATAAGGACAAGGGTGACATAAGATATGCAGGGAGACTATGATCTTCATTGTGGGAGAGAATTCCCAATCACTGAGATCACAGTCCCATTTCAATATTTGAGTAATTAAATAATTAAAGTCATACACTCATGATATATTAGAGTTTCAGATTTGGAAAGGACATCAGAGGCTATCAAGATTTCCCCATAACTGAAAAAGAATCCCTTCCCCTAGGCTGCGTTTATTTGCCCAATAATAGATCTATTTGAAAATGTGATGACAGAAAGGAAAAGGCAGGGAAAAGGATGATACTAAGAGATTAAGCAAGATTTTGTCTAGTGGGAAGAGGAGATTAGCAATTAAAGTCTTAACAATAGAACAGAAAAAAAAATAAACAGCCTTCTTTCAAAAATCTTCCATGGCATTCTGCTGGGACTACTTGAACTCAAATCAGTAAATAAGCATTTCATAGGCAAATAGATTTAGAGCTATAGGAGATCTTAAAATTCTTGAGTTTAAACTTCTTCATTTTATAAATTAGGGAAATGAGGCCAAAGAGATCTGATGAATCCACCAAGGTCACACAACAAATAAGCATCTGAGACAGGGTTTGAACTTAGCCTTTCTTGACTCCAACTTCAGTTTATATCCCTTATACTACACAGCCTCATTAAACAGTTACTAGATATTGAATACACAAAGACAAAAGTGAAAATATCACCAGGTAAATAAATGTCCTCAGTTTCCTTTCAAGTGATTTCAAACACAGAATAGTCTCAGGAAGTCTTAGGGTTGCAGTTGATCCAAGAGCAAAATGTATCTTTAGGGGCACCCCCTTAGACACTTAGCTACTCTCTCCAAGTGCTTGAATTCTATCAAAGTAATATTTAAGTGAATTTTGTTAGCTTTAAATTAGGACAATACCAGTACCCTGGTCAGATCTAAGCACTAAGTTTCTTAAACTGAAATATTTGTAGGACTTGGTTGGGGAAAATTAAAAGGCCCAATTCTAGTGAGTATCACAATAAAGCAGTGGTACTCTCAATAAAAGTGTTATCAGTAGTTAGATATAGTTTGCTTTTAGGTAAACCAGAATCAAATATTCCCATCTATGGCTTCATTTACATATAATGATAATTCTTTTCCTCAAATAAACTGTTTCATCCTTTTTGTTTATAATGAACAAGTTATAGACATGTATATATCACAAGTAAAAGAATAACAATTAGTAATCATGTCAATAAGGATGATTGATTTCCATTGCTTTCAGAAGACTGGTATCTTTGATAAGAGCTTTTATGTAATTTTCCCCCAGCATTGCCTTGAATTTGGAAAGAAATAATTCTGTCCATTCTACTTTGTTATACTGTGAATTAAAGATTTATTATTCAACCATACAAAATTCTCTGTCTCCAGGGTTTGCTTTCTAAAATGTACATCACAAAAAAGCTTCACCACTTTATTAGACAGCAATTAGTGCCCTAGCTGGTGATGTGAAAGTTAAACTGGGTAAAATTAATTGTTTTAGGGCACAGTTCAGGCCTATTCAAGAAGAAAAAGACCCAATTGTTGTTTTTGATGTTATATTCCATTAGGTCCACAAAGGACTGCTTCATAAGAGCTAATTATCCTTCAGGCTATTGTTGGTAGTGAATTTTTAAAAAGCCATAAAAATCTTGAAATCTAGATCCAAATCCCAACTTTGCCCTTCCTTTAGAAAAATCTCTTGCTCTGTCTTTTACTTCTCTATGGCTTATATGGGAATAATGCTGAATCTCATCTATACAATGCCAAGAGATAACACTAACATAATGAAGTACTAAAAAATTTCAGGTTCAGTTAAATATTTGGAAAATGTGAGCTTTGTTTAAACAGTATGGAATACTCAAATATTTAAGACTAGGATTTCATCCATTTGGAAGTTGTGCCATGCCCCCGCACACACACCATATCCCCTCTCTCCAACCCTCCCCACCTTTCCCAGGTACGAATAGTTAAGGGGATAAAAGGAAGTTTCTGGGAGTTTGAGCATTCCATGACTAATATTTATTAAGACCCAGCCTATTCATGCATTCACTCAATTTTTCCTTTCTCCTTCCCTCCCTTTTTCCCTTCCAATTTACTAGGTTTTAGCAAAACATTTAACAAAGACTTTCATGCTCATCCTGTGGAAAATGTGAAGACATATGGGCTTAATCATAATATGGTTGGGTGAGTTCAAGAACTTGTTAAATGATGAGACCCAAAAGACTAGTCATTAATGGTTCATTATCAACTTGGAATGTAGGTCTCCAAGACTGCCCCAGGGACCTCCTGGGTACTTTGCTCTATGTTGTTTTACATTTTTATCAGTGATTTGAATAAATTCATAAGTGGCATGCTTATCAAAACAGCAGATGATTCAAGACTGAAATAAAGAGAAAATGTCCTGACAGATTCAAATTTTTAAAAGCTCATTATAAATTAGATCATATACCAGAATTAAAGATAAATTTTAATAAGAATGTATGTCAAACCTTACAGTGGGTTTCAAAAATTACTTTTACATGTTATAATATTTGAATAAATATTAAATTTCCTCAGTATATGATATATGTGAATATATGCAGGCAAATTAGAAAATCTAAAATAGTAATATGTGTCATTTCTACAAGCAAGGGGAAGAATTACAATTAAATATATATAAAATACCATACATAAATTTTCTTATTTCATAAACAGCTATGTTTTACTGGATATTATCAAGTCAGACTTCTTATTCTGCACTACATACGTTAATAGATTTTTTAAAATATCATCAATTAATAATCTCATCAAAGATGAGAATTTATAACTGGTTATTCATATAATAATTGCTTTTTCTGTTGTGACTTACTTTGGCTTGGATATAAGGTCCTAAAAGGAGTTTTGTTAAAGGACCTTTGTCTCTATTTCTTTATTTTTATTTTTTACATACATAGCAATTGATTTTTATGTTTTTGACAGAATTCATTTGGAAATCTATCTGCCCTGAGTTTTAGCTTTCTATGTTTGCAATTCATTTACAGCCTGATCACTGCCTTTTTTTAGGTTTGGGTTGTTTCATATCTTTATTTTTTTGCTAGTTTGGATATCTTTTATTTTTATAGACATTCATCAATTATCTCTGAATTCTCAATATGTGGATATATAATTGTGTGCAATATTATATGATTTTTTAAAAAATCCTTTCAGTTTGTTCTGAATTTACTTTGCTCATTTTTTATTATATTAATTGTTTTTCTACCATGTTTTTATCTAGTTGGCTAATCATTTATTGATTTTATTAGTCTTTTAAAAGAACCAGCTCTTCTTTTTATATGTAATCTTTATAATCTTTTTTCTTTGTTTATTTGACCTATAATTTCCAAAATTTCTTCTTTTGTACTTTTTTAGGATTGCTAATCTGTTAATTTTCTACTCTTTTCAAACACATGCTCAGTTTATCAATCCTCTCTTTTGTTATATCAAAGAAAAATTTTTCCTCTGTGTACTGCTTTAACTATGTCATATTTTGACATTGTTTCATTTTCATCCTTATCCTTATCATACTTATTTGTTATTTCTATGATTTCTTTTTTTATCATCTTCATTACTGGACAGCTCCTCATGAAACAATATTTGCTAAACTTTAGAGATACTGTTATATAATTAAAGGTAACAAGGCTATATATAAATTTAATATGAGGAACTTTCATTTTCATACTCTTCTGAGTTTGCTATTTTCTTATACAGTACATTGAAACAGGGCAGCATAGAATGTTGAGTTTTCCATTTTCCTGTCCCCATACCCCTTTCTTTCTCTTGGTATTTTCTTCAGCAAGGAGAAAAGCTCAAAGCTGGACTTTGTAGTTTATCCTTGAAGTCCCTGAGTCCCTGTGCAATATCATGCTGTACAGAATGTAATATACAGTTTTAAGCAAGCTCTTATTCCAAAACTGTTCATTTCTAAATATTCTGGTCAAATCCCATTACAATGAACTAATATAATGCCTTCACTAGTAGATGCTTATTAAATGTGAATTGAGTTGAACTTTACCTACATATTCTGATTATTTCTTTGAATTAGATTTTTGTTTTATTGGATATTTAGCTAAGTACATGTTGGATCTGGGAAGTAATTAATTTCATGGAATCTTTCATTAATTAGTCATGGAAATATTATTTAGTTGATTAACATTATAAGGAAATTCTTTAAATATTCACTAATTATAATCAAGTCTAGGAATAGTGGTGCTCACCTATAATCCCTGCTAGTGTTGTTCGGAGGCTGATGGATTGCTTGAGATGAGGAGCTCTGTGATACAGTAGAGTTTAAGCAGGTCAGGTGTCTGCAACAAATCTGGCACACATCTACTGAGCCCCAAGAGCACATGACTATCAGGCAGTTTAAGAGGAAGTGAACTGGCTCAGGTTAGAAATGTATCAGCTCAGCCAGCAGTGGAAATGGGCCTGTGAATAGCCATTATATTTCCTGCCTGGCAACAAAGTTTCTCAAATAAATAAAATTTAAAAATACTATTTATAATTAAACACTCCATAGAATCATTGTATATTAGGGCTTGGAGGGTCCTTTACATTTATGTCATCCATACTCTGCTTTAGCTCTGTTACTGACTAGAAACTTGCCACCTCTAAAGTCCAGTCATTTGTGGATAGCTGTTCTTATTACAACTTGTTTCCTAGAACTTCTTCCACTTAATCCCTTTTCCATTTGACAGTTGTTCACATATTCAAACACAGTTATTACATCTCCACTAAATTTTTATTTTTTCAGGCTTAACACCCTTGACTCCTTCAACTAATCATCTCACTACATGGTTATTGATACTCCTTAATAGCTTGGGTATTTTTATTTTTTGCAGTTTTATAGATCATCAAAATCCCTTTGAAATATAGAAGTTGTGACTATGATTGCTGATTTCATGGCACTGATCTTTGAAAAGTAGCAAAGAAGAAGACTCACAGGGATAGAGTTATATTACCAATTTTCCAGAAAGGGTAGAGAGTGAATTTTTCAAAATTTATATCTATGAGTTTGATTTGAATTCTTGCCAAAACTGTCACTTATATGTACTTAATTTAGGGTTGGTGTCTGGAAATTATTGGGGATACTCTTTTTCAACTTAAAAATGTGTTCTAAAAAGAATTGTTTGTACTTAAAAAGGAAAGAGAGTAAATTGATTAAGAATAAGTCATGCTAGGGGCAGCTAGGTGGCGCAGTGAGTAGAGCACCAGCCCTGGAGTCAGAAGGACCTGAGTTCGGATCTGGCCTCAGACACTTAACACACACACACAAACAAAAACCTAGCGGTGTGACCTTGGGCAAGTTGTTTAACCCCAATTGTCCTCCAAAAAAAAAAAAAAATAAGAATAAGTCATGCAAGATTAGCTTCATTCCTTTTACTGACTTAAGAGACTGGTAAATGAGGAGATTTTGTCATGTATATAATTTATCTGGATTTTTGAAAAGCATTTAACAAAGTCTCTCATGGTAACCTTGTCGACAAGGTGGTCTGGATAACATCGTTGCTAATGCCCTGGAGGCCTCCCTTTCCTTCTGTTTCTGCTTTATATCTATATCGTATTCTCTATTCAAAATGACTTTTGCTCTTGTGGTAAAAGGACTATGACAATGATCTTAGCTCACGTTTTTATAGTGCTTAAAGGTTTTCAAAATGCTTTTCTCACAACATTCCTGTGGTATAGTTAAAATGTATGCCAATTTTGCAAATGAGGAACTAAGGCTCAGAAAGGTTGAGTGATTTGCCAATGGTCATGCAGCTAGCAGCATGATTTCCTGTGTAGAGTGTGGGATTTGGAGTAGGGAGACCTGGCTTCAAAAACTAGTCCTTCTACTAAAAAGGCATAACCTTGGGAAAATCTTAGGTGAAAATGCATTGTTACCTAGTTCCTTTGTCAAACAAAAATCACAAAGTAGGCAGGATGCCTGGTTCCCTAACCATAATATTTTGAAATATTGAAGAAACACTAGGTTTCCCTGAAGTTTGAGGTTATTTCTAAGGCTAGGACCTTAAATGCTAGTTAAAAATTAACTCAACATATTAACAAACAATCAAGATCACAGTGCATGCTAGAAACGATCTGTTATTAAGGATAACTATTAACTCTTTATAGACATCTTTACAGATGTCTATATACAGACCAATTACAGAGATTGATGGATATTAACTGGTGAAAGATGACATATTACTTTGTCCTATGCCATATAGTATTATTTAGGCTACAATCCCTCTGGAATACAACAGTGCATACAGGAGAAGCAACCAGAAGAGTGATTATATAACTCTCAAAAGAATTTGTTTGTCTGGGATATCTAATACCATCTCATTCCCTAAAGACAAGCTGCTTTTTTAAAAAGGTGCCTTCAGTAGGCTTATGTCCCAAATAGTGCTAACACAATTTTATTTTCCCCACAAAAAATCAAAGGACACATGAAGAGAAACTCACAAAAGTAGTATATGAGGACAGTGCACAAGAGGCATTAGACATTAGGTAGGAAAGGGAAAATGAAGAGAGTCATCTATTAGGTCTGAAGCTATAAAAGTACATCTCTGCTTGGAAGACATTAGAAGAGTAAAGTGTTATGAGGAGAGTGCTGGGTTTGAAAGCAAATGACTTGGGTCCAAAATTGCCCTCTACCATTTACAAACTGTGTGACCTCAGGCAAACTCTCCTGGGCCTCGGTTCTGCATCAATAAAATGAAGGGTTTGGGCTAGCTGACCTATTAAAACCCTTCCAGTTCTAAATATATAATACTAAAATCTCACTGTATACCTAATCTTATACACAGTAGGGAATTTAAATATTCTTTTAAACGTCAGCCCTTTTCCTGGAACAACATTTACCTTTGTCTCTCTCAATTAATTCCTCTAATCTCCTTCAAAAGTTACTTTCAAATATGCCTACATGAAGCCTTCACAAATGGACCCCTTCTGATGTTGATTACACCTCTATACTACCAAACCTCAGCTTTAGTACAGGGTTTCTACAATATGACATACTTAATAGATTGCTTATTTATTTATTTATTTCATAGAATACATACACATATTTATATTTGAATCCATAAATACATGCACGCAGTTTTACTTAGCTTGTGCATATGCTATGTCCTCCAAAGGTAGGAACCATGTTTTCTACATAATTCAATTTCATATTTATTGAGTGCCAATTCAATATATGCCAACTGCTAAAATAAAATTAAAAGATAGTTCCTGCCCTCAAGGATCTGTTCCTTCCACATTTTAACATTTTGAATCCCCTAATGATTTCTTAGCACACAGTAGGTATTCAGTCAATGTCACTGAATATTTTCATTGATGTTACAGGTTATACATACCAATTAGCTCTATGCTTTTCATTCTAGTTTTAAATGAAATGAAATTTCATTTGTCACTACACTGGTGCTACAGGTTATAAATATCAATTGGCTCATTGGTTTTCATTCACTTTTATTTTATTTTGTTTTTGTTTTTCTTTTTGGAGGGCGATTGGGGTTAAGTAACTTGCCCAAGGTCACACGGCTAGGTTTTTGTTTGTGTATGCTAAGTGTCTGAGGCCAGATCCGAACTCAGGTCCTTCTGACTCCAGGGCCAGCGCTCTACTCACTGCGCCACCTAGCCGCCCCTTTCATTCACTTTTAAATGAAATGAAAATCATTGAATCATTTTTTGTCCTTAGGGCAGATTACAAAACAGCATTCTCTAACGTGGCTACCTATTTTATTTTCTACCAGTTATGGCCATCAGCCACAAGATAAATGGAGTTGGAACTACATGAACTGATCCATCTGCAAAAAAGGATAGTGTTGGTCTGTCAGCAGAGAGTATGCTGCTTTGGTCTTCATGTTGAGAATTTTTCATTGCTTTGTAATGATAACTACTATTTTTTATTTTAATATATTAATTTGGAAAAGTTAATATAGTTAAGCAAACATAATCATACTAATCATGTAGTTATAAATGAATCTGTAACCCTACTTTAATCTGAACTTTACTATCATTTTGAAAACTATTTAATACTTCAGCGAGCAAAACTAAACTATTAGAATTACTAATTTAGAGTATACACCTGTAATTGACTTTTTAAAAGCTTATTAAAGGTTTTACTTTTAAAGACTATTCTCATCCTCTCAGGAAATGATAGCTGTAGGTGTAACACAACACATGCCCTGTGAGTAATGTTTCTTATGAAGAGCCAACCTTGACATTGAAATATACTAACTAATTTACAGAATTAATTACATTGGTGGTGAAAAAAAAAGAAAAAAAACATGCATAGCTACAGTAATTCCCATTGACAGCTGTCACCATGTATTTCTAAATTATGGCAACAGAGCTATCCATTACTTCAGCATGAATTATTGATAACCTTTCTTTAAAAACCTCCCTGGGCTCAATTCACCACTTGTCTAGTCTTGAAAATTCCCATAGGAGATTCCATGTGACTATTACTGGGATTGTAACAGGAATAATTCTATATTCTTATGAGTAATATGAAAAAATATTTTAGGCATTGTATGGAATTTCTCAGTCCACAAGAGCATCGTCACAAGTGAGTATTAGTGCAAGAGAGGTATGCTAGTCATATTCAATTATCATCTCTAGATGAAAATGCTAAGTCTCCATAAGAAGTTTCTATTTCACTCCTAAAGTCTAATAATTCATCAGACATCTTGGTCTGGATATCCCACTGGCATCTCAAACTCAGCATATCCTAAATAGAGTCTTGTTTTTCCATTGACACTCACCTCAATTTTTACTTTTTTTAGCTCTTCAGTCTCAAAATTCCTAATCTAATCAGTTGCCAAGTCTTGCTGATAGATACATCATCTCTGGCTTCTATCCCCTTCCCACTCAGGTGGCAATCAATTTAGAACCTTATCAGCTCTCACTTGGCCTATTATGATGACCTTATAAATGTTCTTGTTTCTAGCATTTTCCTACTCCAATCCATGTTCCAGATAGCTCCCAAAAGTATAATATATCTCAGGTTTGATGATGCTAATCTCATTTCCAAAAAGTTTTACTGGCTCCCTATTGCCTCAAAGATAAAGTAAAACTACTGTTTGGCATTTAAAGTCTTTCACAATTTGACTGCAATATATCTTTTTGGACTGATTTAATATTATTTCCCCTCACATGCTCTATACTTTCCATCTACATTGGCTTCTTGCTATTCCCCAAATGTTATAGTTAATTATTGAGAGAGAATTTCTTCTTCATTCCTACAATGATATCCTTCATACCACCTTTTAGAAACCCTAACTCTTCTCAGTACTCAGCCCCAGTGCCACTTCCTATTCCAAGACCTTCCTCAAGATGGTTTGCATGTACCCTCTTCTCTCCCTAAAATTATTTTTTATTTACTTTGATTTCTCGGTAAATAGGTTGTTTCTTCACTCCTGCCCCTCTCACGAGAGAGAGAGAGAGAGAGAGAGAGAGAGAGAGAGAGAGAGAGAATGAGTAGGAGGGTGAGATGTAATTCTTATCCCAAGTGCGTAGCACAGAGTACTTGGTGAATAATAGGTGTTTAATAAGTGTTTGTTGGATGGAAATGAAAATGAATGACTGTTGCTAAAATTCAGAGTTTTCCCAAGAGTAAACTGAAGTGGGATTTTTCTCAGAAACAAGCTTACAGCCTATTCACATTCTCTGATTACTTCCTTGGGGAACATCACTTCAGAATCCTCCCTATAAAACATGCAGTGAACAGGAGGATACTTGGATCACAATATATACAGACTTTCACCTCAACTCTAGCACCCTATTATTTGATGGGGAAGTCACAATACCTATAACAAAATGAGCTCACCCCAGAGCACTTTTGATTTATCCTAAATCTTGATCCAAAAAATTTTAGCACCATAGTGTCATAGATTTTCCAAGCTGGAATGGACCTTAGAGACCACCTAGGCCAACCCTATCAATTACAGAAGAGGAAAGTGTCAGCGAGTTGAGGTGATTTTCCCAAATTCACACAGATAGTAAGCAATTCAGGCAGGATTCAAATCCAGGTATTCTGATTCCAAATCCAGTAATCACTCATTGTTCAAATGACTTCAATCTAAATGTTGTAACATTTTAATTTATCTGTGTCAAATGCAGGAGTTCTTAATTTTTGTGTCATAGATCCCTTTATCAATCTCATGATGCCAAAGGATCCCTTCTCAGAAATTTTTTTAATGGCCAAAATAGCATATATATGTTTACTAAGGAAACTAATTATATTGAATTGGAGATATCAAAATATTAAAAGTTCCAAGTTAATGAACCTATTGAAATCTACTCACAGATGCCTTGGTGGTCCATGGACACCAGTCAGTCAATTAGCATTTGTTAAGCCTCTTCTATTATCCAGGCACTGTGTTAAACACTGGGAAAACAAAAAAGACAAAACTAACCCATCACTGAAAATAAAAATGTCTGCTCTCAAATAACACACAATCTGATGGGAGGGAGAACAAGCAACCAAACATAAAAAGTCACTTGAGTAGAAATAATTATAGATTATTAGGAGCAAATTTATCAGGTATAGACTTATGAATCTAGTATTTTTCTCTATATTCTTTTTCTGTTTTCTTAAGGGTTTCCAGACTTACTGTTAGATGATACCCAAGATTCCTCCTTGGTCCCTGTTGTCTTATTTCTCTACTCACTCTCTTGGCAATATTATTAACTCTTTTAACTCCAGATGCTGCCTCAATGAGGATTTCTCCATTTCCCAGCCTTGATATGACATCTGATCTCCACATCAGCAGGCACTTTAAAAGTCAATACCACCTTAAAGTTCAGTAGTTCAAAATGGAGTTCATTATTTTTCCCAACATATGCTCTTCCTTCTAATTCCACTGTTTCTGCATGAGGTACTGTCATTCACCTGGCCTTCTATGTAAGTAACTTCAAAGTTATCTTTGACATTTCTTTCTCTATCATTTGTTGTTACTTAATGAGTTTTCAGATTCTATATCATGATCTCAACTTTTCTTGCATATTACTTTCTCTAATCCCAACTGCCAACAGCTCTCAGTATATTCAGGCTCTCAGTAGCATGTGCCTGAAATACTGCAATAACCCCCTGATACTCTCCCCCCTATATTTTAATATGTCATACATACAACTGTCAGTCATCTTTCTTATACATGAGTCTTACCAAGAAATACAGCATGGCCTAGTGGATTGGTCACTGGATTTCAAGTCCAGAAGACCTGTGTTAAAATCTTACTTTGTACATTCATGTAGGTAATATGACTTTGGGCAAGTCATTTGATCTCTCTGTATCTCAGTTTCCTTGGAATGATTGAAGTAGAGGAGTTTGAATGTAATGTCCTTTAAGATCGTCATTTCTCTCTGAGTTCAACTCCTAATTTTCTAGACTTCTATAATATGATAGTAGTCTCATGATGGAACTTCACTCTGCACCTGGCTCTCTTACCCTGGAAGTTCAGTCTATCCCTGTGGCCCCTTCCTCTGATTAGTCAGCTCCTCCCTTCAGAAGCCCTTTTGTAAGGAAAATTCCCATGCCAGCCATGTCTTCATTCTTCTCTTTACTCTCTGGAGCTTCTCCATCGTAGCACCATGCAAGTACCTTCTCTTCCCCCACCCCATCTTTCTAGCTTCATTTTATGTGTTATATTCTTCTATCAGATGTAAGTTCCCTGTCTTTCTTTCTGTTTGTATTTGTATTCCTGGCATATCATATAATAAATTCTTGATGAACTGATTTTAAGATGCCTGCCAACTCTAGGTCTATATGAGCTGATATGAATTAGTCATCTTTTTAAAAAATGCTGAACTCTTCCCAAACAAAATTTTAATTCTTCCTACATACAAAGACTCTTGCAAACTGGCACTGACCTATCTTCACATTTTTAAATCATATTTTTCTTCTCCACATAATCTTCATCCCAACCCAACTGGATAGTATGCAGAACCATTGCCACTCCACCTCTGTCCTCTCCCCCATAAATGCACTGTGTTCTCATCCCTCCTTCTCTTTGTTCAGTCTATTCCCTATGCTTCTGACTCCCTTCCTTGTTCTCCATTTAAATTCCTCAAAAACTGAATCAAATGCCAATTCTTTTATGGATCCTACTGTTTCATATACTGATTATTTTTTACTCTCTAATGCTCTTCTCATGTGTGTGCTCTGCACATTTCTGTTGCAGCATGTTACTAGATGAAGATCTTTGAAGATAGACATTGCATTTAGCTATACTCAATATTTTCTTACCATGAACTAAGGTGCTCTGCTGATGGTAGACAATTATCAAATGTCTTGTTGTATTATCTTGTACCTTCTAATATGAAAGATTTACCCCTCTACTTCCAAAGATAGGATTCTTCTAGTTAGCTACTTTTGTTACCTTCATTCAAATAGTCCTTTGAAGTATCAGAAAAGAAGGGAGATGACTCTGCTGTCATTTTGCTCTGTCATAAAAGAAGCTTTTGAAGGAGTTTTTGAGTGAAATTTCCAAAGATATTTTTTCTGACATTTTCCCTTTCTTTTACAATTCTCTCCCCCAAAATGTACAAACTATACTTGATTTAGTTTTTCTTTTGTGACCTTTGATTCATTGTTTCTCCATTTAAAATTACTTTTTTCAGGAAGAAAGATTTCATACACACACACACACACACACACACACACACACACACAAACTGGATTATAGTGAATACATTGGTTTTAAAGTTCCAATATTCCAAGGTTTTAATTAATTTCCTCAAAATGAGGTTGAATAGAATCAAGTTATTTGACCCCATGCAAATTGGGAATTGGACAAATTTCTCATTTCTATGCCTTGGAAAACTCCACATATTGAAGAGCACTTAGATGAAAATGTGTCAGGGTCAAGACTGTTGTCATTTCCCATGCCCTTTTGCTCTGTGACCCAAAATAGAGTGAACTCTCAAGGACAGGAAATAATGGGAAAAAAGTTGGAATTTTAAACATTTGGATAAAATAGACTACAAAGTCTGATGGTGTGTCTAAATCAGAAGTTCTTAACCTTTTTTTTGCATCATAGATACTTTTGACAGTCTAGTGCAGCCAATGGAATCCTCATAATAATATTTTACGTGCATAAAATACATAAGATTACAAGGAAAGTAAACAATATTAAAACTAAGTTATCAAAATATTAAAAAAAAACAAGCTTGCAGACCCCAAATTATCACATAAAACATTATGTAAATATCCTTCCTATTGCTATTTTTCAAATGGGAATGAAATATTTATCTTCTCTTAATGTTCCTCTCCAATAATATTTTGAAGAACTTAATGATATTTAACAACAAAATTTACATTCTGAAGTTGGGGAGATGGAGCAGAAAAAGTATTTGAGCTGAATAAAGAGAAAAAAAGAGTTGTGGAAGAGTTTGGGAGGGCTTTGGACTTGAAGAGGACCAGAAATTGAATCTGAAGAAAAGAAATGTGGAAGAGCTTGGTAATTTTTTTTTTTGCTTTTTGGAGGGCAATTGGGGTTAAGTGACTTGCCCAAGGTCACACAGCTAGTTTTTGTGTTAAGTGTTTGGGGCCAGATTTGAACTTAGGTCCTCCTGATTCTAGGGCCAGTGCTCTACTCACTGTGCCACTGAGCCGCCCCAAGCTTGGTAATTTTTTCAAAGATAAAATGGAACAATTCAAGCTGGAGAAGAAAAGGCATTGAGAAAAAAGGACCTAAAGAGATTAAGACTAAGTAAATGAGAAAAGGAAAGCAAAATGACAATCAAAATCATAGGGAAAAGGAAATTGGGTATGACTATCAAGTTAAGAGGTGACAAAAGAGTTTAGAGGCATAAGGAGAGCAAAAAGAGGTATAAAACTATTAATGATGAGCTCAGGAGGTGAGTTTGAGTGTTTATGGGTTAAATAGTCATTTATAAGTATGGAATATAGTCAATTTTGTTCAGTACCACTGATTTAAAACTAGAAGAGATTTTAAAGTTCTAGTCCAACCACCATATTTTATAGCATAGAGAAAGTGAAGCTCAATGAAAGTAAATGATTTCTCCAACTTTTCCGAGATTAGCTAGCTGATATAAAGAATATGTGGAGAAAGGGAAGCTTCCAGTAAACATATGCTGACAGTACTCATTATAAACACTTATAGTAACAGCTATATAATTATGTCACAGAGCCATGACAAGGGTAAGACTAGAGAGTCTTATCCTAAGATCTCAGGGGGGTATGTTTATTTTCTAGAAATATTTTCTTATTTCTCTCTCTAATTCAAAGACCTTATTGTCGATGCTTCATATTCCTCCACTGCCCATTGCCATACTGTACAACCTTAATTCTGGCCCTGACTCCCCGCGGTTCCTACTCCACACTATAACTTCACCTTTCTGTTAGGTTTTACATCTGGGGCTTCATTACCATAGCATCCCTCTCCTAAAGGTCTACATCCCCTACCAGTCTCTATACTGATGCAAGCAATTGTTTCTAGGACAGAGGAGACTCTCTTAGAAAAAAAAAGCCTCTCAACTTCTTCTCTGAAGTTAAACTGTCCTCTTCAACCTTAGTAACATTTCCCACCAAAATCAATTCCTCCAATCAAGGTGAAAAAAAATTTTTTTACAACAGTATATATAACCAAAGTGAGATTCTCTATGCAAAAGTTAGGAGTTGTTATAGCTGTACATGTTTCCACTCGTCATCAGATTCCAACTCAAAGGGAAGAATACATCAGTTGTATAGATCTCTTTAATCAAAAGGCGACTGAACACTGTAGAGTTATGTGGGTCCCAACTGATTCTACATGACTCTCATGTGTGTCAAACCGGGGTTTATATCAGGAGACCTCCAGCTCTCCCTCCTTTTTATAGCTTGTAAATGTCTTTTGCCCAGCATGGGAAATGTGTAGCATCCCCCCTGCTCCTCCTACAGAACCATTACTGTCAGTCAAGCACTGTTACTTATAAATTTCCATTTTAAAGTGACCAAAGCTTCCTTTAAGTACTTTAAAACATATTTTGAATGTAACCACACATTGAAATAATAACCACATGTCAAAAGAACCATTTGGTACCAAGTTTGTAGTACTTTTACACTTGGAATATTTTGTGAAATTTTGGTCACAGAACCTGAAAAACTGGGAAAAGCACTGAGCAAAAATCCACAAATAATTCAGAGAAGAGTATGCTTCCATCTGAGAATTTTCCAAGATGAATATTCATTCTCATCAAGGTGAGTAACGCCTCCAGCAACGAAAATTATAAGCCCTCCAGGCATGTCCATTTATGTTATTGTCTCATTTTGTGTGCTCCCATAAGTTTATCACAGGGGATCCATCCAGTATTCTTGGGGCCTTCATCAAATTCTTTTGACATTATTTGCTTGGTTACTTGCCTGTATTTTTAGACAAACTTTTATAAATTTTCCTTTATTTTCTTTGACAATTTATTGGTTTTAGTGTTCTTCAAACACTGAAACCTGACCACAGCCATCATTGCCTTTTATAAGATTTTTAATTTCAATTCTTCAGAATAAGCTAAAAAAACAAAAACTCTTCAGGCAGATAGGAAGAAAACTGAGTGATGACATGTTTCCATATGTTTTGTAAGATCAGAGATATTAGGGATGAAGTGGATATAGAATTACTTACCAAATCCTAGAAGAATAAAATTATGGAGAATATACTTGAATCTAGAAATAAGTAATTTTAAAATAAATAAAACAAGCCCAATTAAAAGGACAAGAAAAAGACATAAAAGTGATAAAACAAGCACATTTTAAAAAAGAGAAAATAAAAGTTATAGAAGTTATAAATTGACTAGTGAGCAGTATAATCACCCATCATCACTACTGAGGGTAAATTTTCATGGGTTTCTATCCTAGCAATGCCAAGGTTTCAGTATACAATTATGAGCAAATGACTTGCTCTTTGTATCTTCTCTCAACTGTAATAATTCCTGCTCTATCAACCTAGAAAAGAGGCTATGGAAATAAAGTGGAAATTATAACTAGCCAAGAATTTTGAAAATGTCAAAAGTGCTATAAAATGTAAGGTATTGTTAACATTTTCGAGTTACAGTTTTGGTAAAAACCATAAAAAGGTTCAAGAAATATTTATATAAATTCACATATAAGTACTAGCATAGTTTTTAAGGAAACTGTAAACTACTAACTAGACTCCAATGTCCTCATTGCCTTTGTCACATACTGGCTCTGTCAGCCTGGGAAAAATCACTTAACTTCTCAGTTTTCTAAGCAATTATGACTAAATTACAAAGAAGGTGATGACCTTCATGAGTACATGATAGTCCTTGCCTAGAACGTTCTATACCGATGAAATAACAGGCCCAAACACTATTACTTCCCCTCCCTCCATATAGAATGATTTTTAATTTGATATTGTATGATATTTTACACAATATAATTGTTCAAAGAGAAGTGTGATCTAGAAGGAAGACACAAGCACTCCTTAGTTACTGACTGGTTAGTGGAATTCTACCAGGATCGATAGGCACAACAAATATCAAATTGCTAGGGGTTTTTTATTGACGTAGGGAAAAGAAGAGTAACTTAGGTACTCAGCTTTTTCCACCTTCGTCCTGACAAAATAGTGAACACACCTGAAAAATGTAATTTCCCTCAGGTCCAAGAGAAATGGATTTGCAGAATTTACAAAACTACAGCAGGGGACCAGATGAAATGCCTTATATCCTGCAGGAGTGCTTTGTACTTTGTAGCTATCCCCTATGTAAATAATCTTTTCAAATCTTACATTTTAAAAGTCAGAGAGATTTAAAAAAAGAAATCATATAAATAGATTAGAAAAGGTGGTGTACAAGTTGGAATTGAAGGTGACTGCATGACAAAGTACTAATAAATCAGAAGAGAGTCCAGTAATGATGCCAAATTTCTCCCTTTGACAGAAGGTAATAAGTTTTATTATGTCTTGGTTTTAGATTTAAACATCCACCTAGACTATTGGTCTTGAGGCAGTATTTCATGAAAGTCATCAAAGAAAAAAAGAAATAGACCAGAGAGAGTACATTGGTGCTGGCTAAATCATTATGCTGCTTCCAGTGATAAGGAAACATTTTGTACATTGATCCATACAAGGCATTAGGAGGAAGGAAAGGAGAGTAAAGAAACTGGTAAATGGCATACATTTAAGTTATACCCAAGTATAGGGATCTACCACTAGACAAAAGTTTTCCTTTGGATTAAATTATTATGACTCCCTGATAAAATGTAACTGCTCCTAGGAGTTAACACATTAATTTACCAGCTATGAAGAATTTGAGCGTGCATTCCCTCTCCTGTCCCAAGGCTTTGCATAGGCTTACCTGCCATGCCTGGAATGGACTGATGGTATCATAATATTAAGCTGTTGAAGCAAGCACCCCAGTGCCCCAGGGTGGCTGCCAACACAGGTTCTAAGATCTGCTTTTCTAAAGGAAAGCAACTCAAAATGGGTTAACAATCTTGCTTTAATCAATCAAACATATCATTTACCTAGTTCAGGGGAGAAAGGTCAGTACCCCAAACTTCAGAGTATACAGACAGAAACATTTCAAGCAGACAGGCCTCCAACTGTCCAACCATTACATCCATATCAAATCACAGTTACCAAAGAGGAAAGCATCAACATCTGGGTTTTCAAAGCCGGGGGGCTCTCAATGGCTGCCCAGAGTGTCCTCTGGTCAAATCACACAACACTTCTCAAAGTGAGCCCCAAAACAAAGTCTCACATGAGGAATTATATAGCCTTCTCCTGGGTCAGAGAATGTAACAACCCTCTTGACGCACTGCCCAATCACAAAGCACCAAGGTGTGGGTGTTCCTGAAAAACAAGCCCCCTACCACAGGCTCCAGGTGCACTTAACCTAGGGGCAGGAAGCAAGTTACATTCCTATAACATAAGGATTTAGAGCTGGATGGGACCTTTTAAGCCATCAAGTCCAACCTCCTTTTCACCTCTGTCTCATGGAATCCTGGTTTCTTTCAAGGCTCAGTTCAGGTGTCCCATATAAGTCAACATGATCTTCCTGGTTCCTATTACTCTCCTTTCAGAAATTACTTTTTTATGTTTTTTATATGTAGTTTTCTGGGTACATGTTGTTTTCTGCCAAAAGAATATAAGTTCCCAAGGGCAGGAATTTTTTTTTGTCTCTGTCTATATCCCCAGCACATAGTATATGGGATATATGTTGTTGTTTAGTCAATCAGTCATATCTAACTCTTTGTGACCCCATTTGAACTTTTCTTGGCAAAGGAATTGGTTTGTCATTTCCTTCTCCAACTCATTTTACAGATGAGGAAACTGAGACAAACAGGGTTAAGTGACTTGCCCAGGGTCACATAGCTAGTAAGTATCCGAGGTCAAATTTGATCTCAGGTCCTCCTGATCCCAGAAGAGGCACTCTATCCAGTGCAACACTTAGCTTTGCCCTAGGGACATACATAGGGCCATATATCATGTACCTCCATAGGAGAAACATAGTGAGTGATTAAAATAAACATTACATAATAGATGTTTAATAGATATTGGATTAAATCTATTTATTGACCAGCTTTTAAATATGACAGTAGCTGAGTAGAATCCTAAAAGAATTAAACTTAAAAATTATAAGTTTGGGTATGGGGAAGAGATTTCTGGCTCAGAAGATTTTATCTGAAGAGGGACATTCCTGATGATTCAGGCCAAGAATCAGTGATAGGTGTCATGACTCCTAGACTCTTTCCACAGCATCACAACTATATTATATTGTATAGTTAGAGAATGCTATGGAATGACATTATTATATGCAAATTCAAATTTTGATGTTATATACAGAGTAAAAGATTTATTTCAAATAAAATTTTAAAATAATAAATAAACAAAATTCTAAATATATCAGAACAGCTAGGTATCACAGGGATAGAATTTGGATTTTGGAAGACCTGAGTTCAGATCACAGCTCTGTCATTTACCAGCAGTATAACCATGGGCAAGTCATGTAACCTCTGTTTGCCTCAGTTTCTTCACCTGTGAAATGAACATAATAATAGCACCTACTTCACAAACTTGCCCTGAAGATCAAATGAGATGATAATGCAAAGTGCTTAGCACAATGTCTAGTAAGCAGCACCATAAAAATATTGGGTATTGTTATTACCATCGTCATTTTTTTTTGCAAGAGCCAAATACGCATTTTCTTGTTATGTTATAAAACACATTGGTAGTAGCTACCATTTTCTATTTTTCAGGATGCTTGTTAGGTTAAGCCTAAAAATGGGCATGTGATGTTCTCATGTTTCTTTAAAAATATTTCTTCTTTTTTCCTATCCTAAAAAGTAGTATTCACAAGGCAGAAAAGCATCTACTTTATGCAAATGGTTTATAAAAGCTTTTATATTAGAATGATAAGAAAAGGTATATCTTCTACTGATAAATATTGTCAGAACTCTAAAAATGAAAACAATGCTAGTCTTCTTTTTCAAGTGTCTCTTTTGTCTGGTTGAATTTTGAGTTCTATAAACTTATGATGCACTGTGAATAATAATTGCCTAAGGAATTGCTCACCTGGTTAATAATTATCATATTTTATATCTGTGGTAGTGTTTCCCATAGAAAGGTCTCAAAGTGCAGTTCAATCTTTAATTTAGTAATTCCACACTGTCTTTTAAGGTAGCTTGGGGGCAAACCTGAAGATTCCCCAGTTTTTGCAATTAGAGAGAATAAAGACAATTAAGGTGATTCTCATGGCTAATTTAGGGCATTGATTTAAGAATAGATAACCAGAATTTGAACACTTGCTAGGAAATAGCATGGAGCCATAGATTTATAAGATATAGGGAAATGTAAATTCACATTTTAGATAGATTGATAGATAGATAGATAGATAGATAGATAGATAATTGAATTACAGTCTAATTCTCCACTGTCCACCTCTGAATTATTCACTTTTCAGGCTATCAGTAAAATGTTTTAAAATCTTCCTTGATTTCATGATTATAAAGAAGATGGTAGTGTTTTCTTTAGCTCTTTATTACCATTTACATTGTTCCTGTTCTCTCTTTCTGCCGCTCTCTCTGTCTCTGTCTCTCTGTCTCTCTCATTTTCTTTGCCCTTTCCTAGAACTCTCCACTTTTATTGTTCCTGCCCTCTCCTTTTTCTTTCCCTGTGTAGTTTGAACTAAAGACCTCCAATTGGACATTTGCTTCTTTTTGGTCTGTTGTTTGGTTTACTTCACTGGAGCAGAGTTTGAATGGAGAAATAATGAAAGCTAAAACTATTTAAATGGAAGCTACAGGTGCACCTGCTGGGGGACCTCAAAGAACAGGATCAGAATTATTTTGTGATTGCTTTGGGTTTCATTTCTGTTTTCCTTTTTGCCAGGGAGGGGTGGTTAGAATTTAAAAGTCTTTAAACCCTAGAGACATTAAGTTGATTAAGTTTGAATTTTCCCCTGCCATACAATCATTATGAGAGGTAAATGTCATCAAAGTTGAGTCCATCTGCTCATTTGATCATCCCTTTGTAATTAAAGTTCTTCTCACTGAACCCAAGTGAGTTTGTTCTCATCTGCTGCTTGATGTACGTCCCAAAAGAGAAAGGAGAACAGGAACAAATTGGCAAAATGTCTAGGGTGAGCAAAGATAAATTAACAATCAAAACTGTAGGAAATTATCTCTATGAGGCCTTATTCTTATTTTTAACTTCTAAACTCAACATGGAATTTTTACTCACTGTGGTACATTTATAATTGAATGTCAAAGCAGGAAGTAGCTAAGGGACCAGTGCACCTGTAATCTTAGATCATAACTAAGATTCCCAAGTTGTTTGATAACCTTGGACTGCATAATACCAAAAGCATGCTTCTTGAACTTCAGTTTGGGAGAGAGAAGTATAGGAAGATCATATTTCCTTACTTCCATTACAAACTAATTAAAAGGATACAGTGATATACTACATTTAACAAATTCCCTGTGAATGAAGATCCTTTATAATAAATTTACCTGTTTAAAAAAAAAAAACTTCTAAATCTAGTTTCTACCTACCCACTAATAGTTGTCTTCTCAGAGCAATATTCTTGGGTCAACTTCCTGATGCATTTCTTTAGCTACATTGCTCTGAAAGTGAGGTGAGAGCATTTTTGACAGGGTTAATAGAACCCTAAAGATATCCAAAGTTTGTCAAACAGGCAGCACTGCTACTGAGCAAAGGATAGTAATGAGTTGTTTGGGTAGTTGCACCATTGAACAAAGAAATCACTGAGGAGGTAGCAGAAATACATCACCTTCTCTCAGCTCTCCAACAATACTCAAAAACACATACAGTTAAATCACTAATCTGTTCTTGTTGACATCACTTCACATTCCTACCCTTGTAATCACAAATATTGAACATTGTACATTTCCAATACCACTGTTATCTCCTAGCCCACTCTCATTCTGGCTCTGTGGTCTTCAATTCTAGAGTCTGCATTCAAAAATGCCTGTTATTTACTTAGTGTTTTTATGCTCCCTCACTAACATCATTGCTACAAATTTAAGATTCCTGAATTGTCTCAGATGTTTTTTTTAACCTGGTTTAGAATAATTATAAAACACATAGCAGGTCTCTGAATACTCATCCTACTAATTGAATTAAAATTAATTTTAAGTAATTTTCAAAATTAACTCCTATACTGTACAACAATGCCAGTCCAGATGGCATTGTTTTGTTCATAGACAACTCTGTGAACCGTTTCAATTTCCAGGACACAGGGATCAAAAGTTTTACAGGTGAGATGAGTCTAAGAGGCTACTGAGCCCAATCCACATCCAGGTGAGGAAACTGAGGAAGTTAAGTAACTTGCTCAGATCTTCTTGCTTATAAATCTAGTGGCCCATCCACTACACCAGAAGAATCAAATTCCAGCCAGAAGCTAACTAGCAAAACTTCCCAGTGAGGCTACTAGGAGATAAAAATATAATTGAGAAACATTTAGGAAACTAAATAAAGATATGATATAGTATATATAATATTAATTTGTGGGTTTCCAAGTCAATATGTGGCGCTCGGGCATCTGTTTCTATTTGAATTTGACAACAATGCACTAGACCATACTGACCATGTTATCTCTCAAAGGACTTTGGCAATAGTAATTATTTCAATTTCCTTGGAAAGAGGCAGCTCAATGAGAATTAATCTAAGTATATTTTAAACTGTTGACCTAGAGCATGTTCTGTTTGAAGCTCTTGTCCAAGACATATATGCATATCAAGAATTGAAGTAGGGACAATTCACTTAATCTATCTAAGCATCAGTCATTCCCTCCATTCAGTAAACTTGAGTGGCTTCCTATCACCACCAGGATCAAATATAAAAGTCTCTGTTTTCCATTAAAAGCCCATCTAAACGTGGACCCTCATACCTTTCCTGTCTTCGAATCTTATTCCATCCCGTGTTTCCCAATCTTCTTTGCAATTCTTCAAATGACACTCCATCTCCAAGATCTAGGCATTTTTACTGGCTCTTCCCTATACTTAGAATGTTCTCCCTCCTCATCTCTACTTTCTGGCTTCCCTGAAGTCCTAGCAAAAATTTTATCTTCCTTGAAATGCCTTTCTTCATCCCCAAATGTCCTCTAGTGCACTTTTCTATACATGATTTCCATTTTATCTTGTTTGTACATGGTTGTTTATATGTGGTCTCCTATATTTGACTGTGAGCTCTTTGAGACCAGAGACTAGTTTGTGTCTTCATAAGCCCAGTGATTATACAGTACCTGGCACATAGTAGGTACTTAATAAATGCTTACTGACTTACTCATCTGTAAAATGAGGACATTAAACTTGATTGATGACTTCTAAATTCTCTTCCAGCTCTATAACAATGATCCTACAGTCCTACCAATTATGTCATATATGGATAACTATACAGTGATTTCTATGTTGTTGGCTTCTATAAACCAATCCCTTTCAGTACAATGAAGCATATATTTATTAAGCTTGTGTATGATACACTGCAAGATTCAAAAAGACAAAGACAAAAATAATGTGTCTTCAATGTGTTTACCTTTTCTTGGTCTTTATAACACTAATATTTTGTGATAGGCAGTGGCCATCTGCATTGATAAAAGAAGTTTCTCAACTGGGAGCACCCTAAATCAATAGTCTTTGCTAGTAAAATAATAAATTTCCCCCCTAATTATGCTATAAGGGTGCATCCTGATATACTATAAGATATACTATAATTGTATATAGTACAATCTATAAGATTATACTATAAAACAATATAAGATTCAGAATTTCAGGTGACCCTAATAGAAAGTGAATGACACATATTGGTTGGGAGTGAGGTGCAGAATATTCCCAATAATGGCAGGTGAAATGTGTCATAAAACCTATCATTAAAGATGTGTATGAGCAGGATAAGAGATATGACAGTCAAGTAGCAAGAGAGAGGAGTGGGAGGGAGGGAGGGAGAGAGGGAGAGAGAAATGGAGAGGGGGGAAGGAGGGAGAGAGAGAGAGAGAGAGAGAGAGAGAGAGAGAGAGAGAGAGAATGATGAGGCATAGCCATGAAATCTTAGAAGAGCCATAGGAAGGTCTCCTGTGCATTGCATAGAGGCTCTATTGAAGTTTTATAGAAAGATACATATAGGCCCATAATGAAAAAGTATAAAGGGGTATGACCATCTAAATTTTTAAAGAAAGTATTTACATAGGGGTGGCTAGGTGGTACAATGAATAGAGCACCAACCTGGAAGTCAGAAGGACCTGAGTTCAATTCCAGCATCAGACACTTAACACGTACTAGCCATGTGACCTTGGGCTAGTCACTTAACCCCAATTGCCCTGCCTGCCCCTTCCAAAAAAGTAAAAAATAAAAGAAAGTACTCAAATAGGTGAAATAATAGATCAACAAATCTATCCTTGCATACTCAATGTTTTTACTAAATGTCAGACATTGTGCTAAGACCTATGAATACAAAGACACACTTAATAGGTACATGGAAATATCAGTGTAAAATTACCAAAGTATTTCTCATTTCAAATGGGTTCTCATCATATGAATTTAGGATAAACTGGACTATTTTATAGTGAGTTGAATGAAAAAGCCAAGCTAGACATTTTTGTCAGAAGCACACATGGCAACAGAACTAACAAAGATCCATTCTTGCTTTAGCTAGTGCAGGACTGTTATATAATACTACTATAACTAGGCAGGCAGCATGGCAGAGTGAATAGAATGGAGTTCAAGCACTTTTATTATCTGTTGTTTCAGTCATGTCTGACCATGACCCTATTTGATGTTTTCTTGGCAAAGATGAGAGTAGTTGGCAATTTCCTTCTCCAGTTCATTTTACGGGTGAGAAAACTAAGGCAAACAGGGTTAAGTTACTTCCCCAAAGTCAGACAGTTAGTAAGTGTATGAGGCCAAATTTGTACTCAGGTTTCCTGACTCTAGGTGTGATCATAAATCAGTAACACATCATCATCTTCTTCATCTATAAAGGGGGGTAAATAATACTTACACCATCTACTGCACATGGATGCTATGAGAAAATAACATTTTATGACTTTTAAAGTATCATAAATAAAAGTTATAAGTATTTTATTAGTACTTGGCAGATGTAACACATACATTTCCACCATAAGAACAGGCATTTCCTTCTAGGGGTATTTCTACTTTAGAAGAGGGCCATCAGATGGAAATAGGCCAAGAACAAATATTGTGGCAGCAGTAAGGGATATGAAAGGATATGGTTGCCAATCTATGATAAGGTACCTGTAATAAGAGTGATATTAACAAACTGGGGACAAATCACCAAAGAAATCCACTTCTGAGGAATGAATTGGCAGGGTACAAAAAATGGGACTAAACAACTTCACTTTAAATGCTTGAAATGATCAGGTACAGTTGTTTATCTGAGCTAAGTTGATTTGACTTTTTGTGGAAGCATGGATATAGAATTGTGAACTTTGGGGCAGTTCACTGCACTGCACTACAACTAAAACTAGCATTTAAATGAGTCTGATTGGGTTCTGCTGCCATAAATGAAGGAGCAATCACAAAATAAGTACCTAATTATTTTGGAGGGAAAGGTACAGAAATGACCTGGAGGAGTAAATATTATTATTATTATTATTATTATTATTATTTGCTTTTTGGAGGGCAATTGAGGTTAAGTGACTTGCCTCAGGTCACACAGCAATTTTTTGTGTTAAGTGTCTGAGGCTGGATTCGAACTCAGGTCCTCCTCACTCCAGGGCTGGTTTACTCTATTCACTGCACCACCTAGCCGCCCTGGAGTAAATATTATTAAAACATCATTTCTAGGGTGTTTGTTTAATGCTAGTAGTATTTAGAAGAGTGACTAGCACATTGTAAATACTTCTGGATTGATTGATTATAAAGATTAAAGGGCTATTTCTTATTCCTGATTTTTTTTTTTGCTTTTTGGAGGGCAATTGGGGTTAAGTGACTTGCCCAAGGTCACACAGCTAGGTTTTTTTTGTTTGTTTGTGTGTGTTAAGTGTCTGATGCTAGATCCGAACTCAGATCCTTCTGACTACAGGGCTGGCACTCTACTCACTGCGCCACCTAGCCTCCCCTGTTCCTGATTTTTTTAATGAAAGAGCTAGTAGTTTATAGCCTGGTTCCAGCAATCTACCCTAGCCAGAAAAATATGAAAATAATTACTAATTCCTCTCTTTGTACCTTTGTATATTATCCAATGGAATAGTTGGCCATTGAGTACAGCAACCTTCTAGTGTATTCTAAGTTTCAAATAGTTTGTCTTTGTACTTTTGTCCTTCTATACTTTCAAAAGCTCAAAGACAGAGCTTGGACACAAATTCAATTAGAATTACAAGGATATATGAAGCAAGAGCTTTAAAAAGTTTTTTTTAATTTTAATAAATGAAATTAGATCACTAGAGAAAAAAATGGAAAAAGGAATGAAACTATGGAAGAAAAAATGGAAAGGGAGGGAAGAGTTTAGCTCAAGATGTACAGAACCTTACCCAAGGAACAAATACCTTGAAAATTAGAATGGACCAACCGGTAGCCAAAGACATATTGAGAAAATGAGAACTAATAAAACAAAGTTGATAGTCCAGAGGGGGTGGAGCCAGAACAGTGGAATAAAAGTGGGGACTTGCTTGAATTTGTCCACAAAATCCTCCAAATACCTATAAAACATTACTTTAAACAAATTCTAGATCTGCAGAACACACACACACACACACACACACACACACACACACACACACACACACACACACACATTGATAGAATAATGATGTCTGCATCAAAATGGGCACAAGCCAAACCAAGAAGTGTGGAATGGTGGACGCAAGCCAGGTGAGAATCTGTCATAGTGGTTTCCAATTTATTGATCAGAGGGCAGGGTTTATATAATGAATGCAAAGCAATTATCTCAGGAACACATGCAAAGGCATTTATGTCCTTGTACATTTAGCATATCTGTGTGTTTTTATGTCATTGTTGACTTACATAAATCCATATGTTTTAATATCCTTGTTCCCTTGCTTGCATCTATGTCTGGGTCACTCCTTGGTTATCAGTTCCTAAGCTCCTGCAAGTCAGGAACAGATGGTGAGCCAATCTTAAGACATAATATAGCCTTCATGGGGAACTGGCTTGGGAGAAATCCTGAACTAGAGTCTTCCCATGTACGGACTGGGTCAGAGACTGGTCCTCAACAGAGTAAAACACATCTTCAGCCCTGCAGCCTGGAAGACCTAGAGGAAGGTTATACATTGCACCAGTTTGGGAGCAGAGCACAGTCCCACGTGGAATGTGCCAGCTATGACAAGGCCGTAACAGGCACCAGGGGACTAAAACATTGGCAGCTCTGGTTGTTTTCAGACTTCTCAACCCACAAACACAGAGAAAAGCATGGGAGTCAGTGGGAGAGCTCTGTGGGACCTGGGTGAAAAAGGAGCATGTGTTCCAGCCCTAGGCCCAGGGCAGCAGAGGTGGCACTGGCAGCAACATCAGTGGTGGCAACTGCAGCAGTGCCTGCTTCCAGAACTCTGGCTCACAGAATCCAGTAGCTAATACAAAACCCCAGAAGCCTAGGACAGTACACCCACCCATACCCCCCATTGGAAGCAAAGTCCTGCCTTGACAGGATTTAGAAAGTCAAATATTTGGCTGGAAAGACGAATAAACAGTGTAAAAAAGTCAAACTACAGAATCTTACTTTGGTGACAATGACAATCACAGTACAAACCAGAAGGAGACAACAAAGCCAAAGCTCCTACATTAAAAGCCTACAAGAAAAATATGAAATTGGTCACAGCCCATGGAAGAGTTCAAAAAAGATTTTGAAAATGAAGTAAGAGAAGTAGAGGAAAAATGGGAAGAAAAATGAATGGTGTGAGAAAATCATGAAAAACTGAGCAAACAGCTTGCTAAAGGAAACCCCCAAAAATATTGAAGAAAATAACACCTTAAAAAATATACTAACCTGAGGAGAAGAAAGAGGAAGCCAAAAAAGAAGAATCTGAGGAGTCCGATGATGACATGGGCTTTGGTCTGTTTGACTAAATATTTTTTTGTATCATTAAATAAAAAGCTTAACTCAAAAAAAAAATATACTAACCCAAATGGCAAAAGAGGTTCAAAAAACCAATGAGGAGAAGAATGCCTTAAAAAGCTGAATTGGTCAAATGGTAAACGAGGTTCAAAAGCTCACTGAAGAAAATAATTCCTTCAAAGTTAGAATGTAGCAAATGGAAGCTAATGACTTTACAAGATATCAAGAAATCATAAAATAGAACCAAAAGAATGAAAAAATAGAAGCAATGTGAGATATCTTATTGTAAAAACCACTGACCTAGAAAATAGATCCAGGAGAGAGAATTTTAAAAATATTGGACTAGGTGAAAACCATAAAACAAGAGTCTTGACATTATCTTTCAAGAAATTATCAAGGGGAGGGCGGAGCCAAGATGGTGGAGTAGAAACAGCATTTCCAATGTGCTCTGCCCCACACAAATTTCAAGCAATGTGAAAGGGGGCTCCGAACAACTTCTGGAGCCACTGCACCCACAGAACGGCACAGAGAAACTAACCTCCTGCTGAGGACAGCCCAGCAGCCCTGCAGGAAGCAGCCAACGCAGCGCTCTGAGAGCAGGCAGCACAACACACTGGGAACCAACCGACAGCACAGTGTGCAGAGCCGAGCCCAGGTCCGCAGTTTTAGCCCCAGGGTGGCCAGGCCTCCAGCCGGCTGGAGGAACCCCAGAACACCAGCAATTGTGGTGATTCCAGAATTATCAGCACAGATATACCTAGGACAAAGTGAGAGGTTAGTGCCCTATGGACTTTGGGAACGTGTGGCTTCCTCCCCTGGGGGCAAAAAGCTGCTGAAGAAACAACTGCACAGAAGCGATTTTGCAGCATCAGTAGTGGCTCTAGCTCCTGGTCTGCAACCTGTAGGGAGATCCAGCAATCAGTCTGGGGGTTAATCGCTCTTACTTTAAACTGCCTGGATCTGGATTGTGGTCTGGGGGAGGAAATTTGGGGTGGGTATCCAACTTGCCAGAGTGGGTGGAGCTTTACATAGGCCACCCAACTGGTGGAAGTTGTGAAGACCCCACATTTGGGCAGAAGCTCCCCTGTCCGGTGGCAGTGTCCTACTGTGGCAACAAGCCCCAAAATCAAGTAATTAAGTGGCAATATGCCTAGGCAAACAAAACAAAATAAACAGAAAAGTTCAACATTGGACTCCTATTTTAGGGGCAAAGAGGTTCAAAGCATGGAGGAGGACTGTGAGGTCAGAACTCCTGCACCAAAAGCCCCAAATGAAAATACAAGCTGGCTACAGGCCATAGAGGACCTTAAGAGGCAAATAAGAGAAGTGGGGGAAAATCTGGGAAGAGAAATGAAAAAGATGCAAGAAAAGTATGAAATGACAGTTAACAGCCTGACTGAGGAAAATAATACCTTAAAAAATAGACTAACTCAAATGGCAAAAGAGGCTCAGAAAGGCAATGAGGAGAAGAATGCCTTAAAAAGCCAAATTTGTCAGATGGAAAAAGAATCTCAAAAGCTCACTGAGGAGATTCATTCCTTCAGAGTTAGACTGGAGTAAATGGAAGCTAGTGACTTTATGAGAAATCAAGATGCTATTAAACAGATCCAAACAAATGAAAGAATAGAAGGCAATGTGAAATATCTCGTGGGAAAAACCACTGACCTGGAAAATAGATCCAGGAGAGAAATTTAAAAATTATTGGACTACCTGAAAGCCATGATCAAAGAAAGAACCTAGAAATCACCCTTAAAGAAATTCTCAAGGAAAATTGCCCTGATGTTTTAGACCCAGAGGGCAAAATAGAGGTTGAAAGAATCCACAGATCACCTCCTGAAAAAGATCCCAAAAGAAAACTCCCAGGAATATTATAGCCAGGTTCCAGAATCCCCAGATCAAGGAGAAAATACTACAAGCAGCCAGAAAGAAACAATTTCAATATTGTGGAAACACAATCAGAATAGCACAGGACCTGGCAGCTTCTACACTGAGGGATAAAAGGGCATGGAATATGATATTCCAAAGGGCAAAAGAGCTGGGAATGAACCCAAGGGTCACCTACCAGCAAAACTGAGTATCTTGTTTCAGGGGAAAATATGGTCATTCAGTGGAATAGAGGACTTTCAAGCATTCTTGATGAAAAAACCAGAGTTGAATAGAAAATTTGACATTCAGACACAAGAAGCAAGAGATGCTTGAGAAGGTAATCAAGGAAAAGAAATCAAAAGGAACTTATAAAAGTTGGACTATTTACAGTCCTACATGGAAAAACAATAACTGTGTTTGATGAAACCTTTCTCATTATGAAAATAATTGAAGAAGGGTACATGGCATATGTTCACAGGTATACATGGATAGAGGGCACAGGTTGAATTTGATGGGAAAGGATGATTATTTTTTTTTTGGAGGGCAACTGGGGTTGGGTGACTTGCCCAGGTTCACATGGCTGGATTTTTGTTTGCGTGTTGGGTGTCTGGGGCCAGATCCGAGCTTGGGTCCTTCTGGCTCCGGGGCTGGCTCTCTGCTCACTGCGCCACCTAGTTGCCCCAAGGAAGGGATGATTGTTAAGGGGTGAATTCAAGAGGTGAGAGAGGAAAGTGGCAAGAGGAGATGGAGAGAGACAGGGTAGGGTAAACTATCTCATGTAGAAGAGGCAAGGGGAAGTAGTTGCAGGGGAGGGGAAGAACAGGAAGGCAAAAAGGCAAAAGCATATTCTCATTGAAGTTTCCTCAATGAGAGAATCACATACATACTAAATGGAATATCTTACCCTCACTCACTCTCCTGAGTAGGGGAAAGGGGGATGAGAGGGGGGATGATGGAGGGGAGGCATTCTGGGGAGAAGGGAGATAAGAAGCACTCACTATCAAAGAGGGACAGTATCAAAGTAGGGAATGGACCAGGTGGGAGGTGAGATGGGTGGGAGGGAAATATAAGCAGTCTTTTACAATATATCTACTATGGTAATGTTTTGCATAGCTGTACCTGTACAACACATACTGAATTGCTTATCTTCTCAGAGGGAGTGGGTGATAAGGGAGGAAGGGAATGGATCTGAAAATCAAAGTTTTAAAATTAAATGTTTCATAAGATGTCCAGGCAGTGGGGGCTCAGAGATTCACCTTGCTCTAATGGCAAAGTCGAAGGGGGTATGGGAGAAGATATGGGAGAGAGCAGATTGGATGAGGGGATATCTAGTCTGACTGCTATTCTGGGGAGGTGGGTAGGGAAAAAATGGGGGAAAATGTAACTCATAATCTGGTGTAAATGAATGATGTAAACCAGAAGTTAAAAAAAAAAAGAAATTATCAAGGAAAACTGCCCTGATATTGTAGAACCAGGGTGCAAAATTGAAATTGTAAGAATCCACTGATCATCTCTTGAAAGACATACCAAAAGGAAAACTCCTAGGAATATTGTAGCCAAATTCCAGCATTCCCAGGTCAATGAAAAAATATTACAAGCAGCCAGAAATAAACATTCAAGTATTATGGAAATACAATCAGGATAACACAAGACCTAGCAGTTTATACGTTAAAGTACTGGGGAGCTTGGAATATGATATTCTGCAGGTCAGAGGAGCTAGGATTAAAACCAAGCAAAATGGAGTATAATACTGCAGGGGAAAAAACTAACAGTCAATGAAATAAAGGACTTTCAATCTTTCATGGTGAAAAAACCAGAGCTGAACAGAAAAGTTGACTTTCAAATACAAGATTCAAGAGAAGCATGAAAAGGTAAACAGGAAAGAGAAATCATAATGGACTTACTAAAGTTGAACTGTTCACATTCCTACATCGTAAGATGACATTTGTAACTCATGAGACTTTTCTCGGTATTAAGGTAGTTGGAGGTTATATGTATGTGTATGTGCATGTGTGCATGGATGGATATGTATCTATATGTATCTATATGTATATATATACATATATGTGTTTATATGTATATATACATATATATGTATATATACTTGTGTGTATATATATGTGTGTGTATATGTATATGTTTGTGTATATATATCTATACATATAGATATATATATATACATATACATACACCTATATATACACATATGTATACCTGTGTGTATACACACACACACACACACACATACGTAGACCGAGGGCACAAGGTGAGTTGAAGATGAAGGGATCATACCTAAAAAATTAAATTAAGTGGTGAGAGAGTAATATATTGGGAGAAGGAGAAAAGGAGAGATAGAATAGGGTAAATTATCTCATAAAAAAGACAGGAAAAAAACTGTTACAATGGATGGGGTGGTGAAAGGAAATGAGTCAACTTTACTCTGATTAGATTTGACTTTAGGAGGGAATAACATACACGTGCAAGTGGGTATCTTATCCTACAGGAAAGTAGGGGGGGAAGGATGATAGAATGGAGTACAGATGGGGGAGGGGGTAATCACAAACAAACACTTCTGTAAAGGAGCAGGGTCAAAGGAGAAAATAGAATAAGTGGGGGGACAAGATAGGATGGAAGGAAATGTACTTAGTCTTTCACTACATTACTATTTTGGAAGTGTTTTGCATAGCTACACATGTATAAGCCATGTTGAAGTTAGCTTCTCAATGAAGGTGGGTGGGGAGGGAAGAAGGGAGAGAATTTGTAACTCAGAGTTTTAAAAAAAATGTAAAAATGTGTTTTTACATGCAACTGGGAAATAAGATGTGCAGGCAATGGGGTAGAGAAGTATACCTTGCTCTACAAGAAAATAAGGAGTAAAGGGATAAGAGAGGGGATGATAGAATAGGGGGCAGAGTGAGGAAGGGGTAAGCAGAATGCACTCCATCTTGGGTGGGAGAGAGGGGAGAGATGGGGGGGGAAATTGGAACTCAAAATCTTGTGGAAATGAATGTTGAAAACTAAAAATAAATAATTTTTTTGAAATCCACTAGAAAAAGAAAAATAAACAAGCAAAAAATAAAACAAAGTTGAAAAACATTACAAGAGGAAAATATAAAGTATCTTACAGCAAAAGTAACTCACCTGGAATACATGTCAGTTACAAAAATTTAATAATCACTGGATTACCAGAATATTATAACAACCAAAAAAAATAAAACAAAATAAAAGTAGACATTATATTTTTAGAAATATTAAAAGAACCACTAATATCTTAGAACCAGAAGGTAAAGTAGAAATAGGAAGAATCTGCTGATCACCTCCTAAAAGACATCGCAAAATAATAAATCTTAGGAACATTACAGCCAAAATCCACAACTTTTAGGCCAAAGGAAAAATATTCTCAACAGCCAGAAAGAAAAAATTCAAATGCCAAGCAACCACACTCAGGATCACACATGATTTAGCAATCACCTTCATAAAGACGTAGAAAGCTTAGAATGCAGTATTTGAGAAGGCAAAGGATATATGCTTACAACCAAAAAGAACTTACCCAGAAAAAAAAAAGCAGATGTAATTCTTCAGGGGAAAAATATATATCTTTCATGAAATAGAGAACTTTCAAGCTTTCCTGATTTAAGGAGCTATATAAAAATTTGAAGTTCAAACAGAGGACTTAAGAGAAATGTGAAAAGGTAAACACGAATAAACAATCATAAGGGACTAAACAAGGATTAACTGATTACATTCACTTAAGGGGGATGATTTATGTATCCCCTATCAACCCTGTCATCACCATAGGTCACAGATGGAATATAATTAGACATAATGCCTGTGAATGCTTCTTTTTTGTCTTGATTATATATATTTTTAAGGAAAAGAGAAATACACTAAGGAGTGTTGGGAAATGGTTAAAGAAAATTATCTCACACAATCAGTGTATACAAGCAGATGTCTATACAAACAAAGAGTGAGGGTTGGGGAAAGCACCTAATAGCTGAACATCACTCTCATCTGAATTAGTCAAAGGAGGGAAATACACACACACACACACACACACACACACACACACACACACACACACACACACCCCACTGGATATATTTTATTCGATGGAGAATTGGAAGCAGGGACAAAGGGGAGCAAGAGGGATGATAGGCTAAGATAATGATTAATTTTGATAATAAAAATTCTAAAGATGCACAAAAATTTTCATAGTTCTTTTTTTTTTTTTGTAGTTTAATGTATTTTAATAGCAAACTTACAGGAACAGCACAGAAGACAGACAACATTAAAAACATGTACTTGCATGTAGGACAACTCAGTTAGAAAAGTATAGTGAATGGATGGAATCTACCGTATGATAAAAATGCTACAAACACCATTTAGTTGCCGTCAATAAGAAATTTACTTTTTAAAAAAATCCAAATGCTGGCATTGTCCAGAAAAATTTAACATGTTTATTTATAATTGTTATAAAGTTGAATTGTTGAAACTTGTTCACGGAAACATTTTTTTGACCGCATTAATGCTTTATGTCCTCGCATTTATATTCAAAATTCACACACAAATGAAAATGGAAAAAACTTGCCAATACCTGATTCTGTCCCCTATTTTTCCATTCGCAATCATATACTTAGGTACCTTTTGACCCCATGGGAAAAAAATATCTAACGTTCAGAACTACCAATAACAGGAAGAAGAGATTTTTTTTTTCTGTTTTGAGAATGAAGAATGTTTCCCATCATAGTGGAGTTTAAGCACGTTCTCCACGTATGCGGCGTGCTAGCTGGATATCTTTTGGCATGATTGTGACACGTTTGGCGTGGACAGCACATAGGTTCGCGTCCTCAAACAGGCCAACCAGATAGGCTTCACTTGCCTCCGGCAAAGCACCAATTGCCGCACTCTGGAAGCGCAGGTCTGTTTTGAAATCCTGAGCACTTTCACGCACCAGAGGCTGGAAGGGAAGTTTACGAATCAGAAGTTCGGTGGACTTTTGATAACGTCTGATTTCATGGAGAGCCACAGTACCCAGCCTGTAGCGATGAGGTTTCTTGACCCCTCCAGTAGAGGGCGCACTCTTGCGAGCGGCTTTTGTAGCGAGCTGCTTCCTGGGGGCTTTACCACCGGTGGATTTACGGGCAGTTTGCTTGGTACGAGCCATGTTCCTGAAAACTTCTCCTTATACACCCCCCTTCTCTTTCGGCTTGGGCTCGGAGAGCGAGAGGCGGCCCTAGCGCTGGAGAGCTACGGCGGCGGCGGCGGCGGCTGCGAACACAATTGAAAGATCCATAGTTCTTTTTGAAGTAGAAAAGAATGGGAATTCAAGGAGGTGTTCATCAATTAGAAAATGTCTGAATAAGATGTGACATTTAAATGTGATGGAATATTTATGTAATATAAGAACAATGAAGGGTATGGTTTCAATGAAACCTAGAGAAACTTTCATGAATTTATGCCAAGTGAAATGAATACAACCTTGAAAATGATTTGCACAATGACATCAATATTTTATAGTCAAACAATTTTGAAAGATTTAGGAATTCTGAACATCACAATGACCAACAATCCCCTGAAAGATGGATAAAAGACTCAGGAGCATAATGAGAAATAAATATATAATATATGCATGTAATATATGTATGTGCATGTAACACATAGATGTATGTATTTACATATATTTATATGTATGCGCTTGTATTTAAATGCAAACATTGCAAAAATTTATTTAGCTTGATGACACAACTGTTACAGGGATTTGTTTTTCTTTTATTCTCAATTTGGGGGAGGGAACTAGCATTGAAGGAAAAGGAGGCAGGTTTTTCTTTTTTTATCAGGATCATATAAATTTCATTAGCTACCCATGTAAGGAAGTATAGAATATGGATTCAAAAAGGATAATAACCAAGAATAATTTATCCAGAGAAATTGAGTATAATATTCCAGAAGGAAAATGAACTTTTAATGAAACAGAAATTTCAAGCACTCCTGATAAAAAACCAGAGCTTAGTAGGAACTTTGAACTATAAACACAGAAGTAGAAACTTCCAGAAGCCAAGATGGTAAAGTAAGCAGGATACTCTCCCATATTCACTTTCAAACAACTATAAAATTGTACTCCAAAATGAATTCTGGAATGGCAGAACCAATAGAAAGACAAGATGAAAATCATCTTGTCCAAGAAATTTGGAAGGTCTGGAGGAAAAGTCTGTCTCACTCAGGTAAAAGGGGAATACAATCCAAGACAGGAAGCTTCCCAGCAAGCCAGCAGCAGACTTTACCTCAGCAGAAGGTCCTGAAACCCAGTACAGTGTAAGCAGGCAAATGCCAATACTGGAATCCCACAATGTGGCTCAGCATAGCCAGGCAAATGGGCAGACACCAATGCCAGGTCAAAATGGGTATGTGATTTAGCCATAAAGGGTGATACCATAAAACAATTAGGTGAGCAGATACAAATTTATCTGTCAGGCGAGCAGATACAAATTTATCTGTCAGATCTATGAAGAAGGAAAGAATTTATGACTGAAAAAAGAGATAAAATAGAATCAAAAGATATAAAAGTGATAATTTTGATTACATTTGATTATATTAAATTAAGAAGGTTTTGCAGAAACAAAACCGAGACAAAGACTAGAAGGTAATAGAAAGCTGGGAAACAATTTTTACAGAAAAAGTCTCTGATAAAGGTCTCATTTTTCAAGTATATAGAGAATTAAAATTAATAAGAATTCAGGTTATTCCCCAATTTATAAATGGTCAAATGATAACCAGGCAATTTTCAGTTGAAGAAATAATATGAAAAAATGCTCTAAAAATCACTATTGATAGGATGCATGTAAATTAAAATAATTCTGAGGTCCCACCTCAAGACTTGTTAATTTGACAGAAAAAGAAAATGATAAATATTAGTATGTGAAAAAAAAATGAGACACTAAGGCATTGTTGGTGGAGTTGTGAACTGATCCAACTATTCTGGAGAGCAATTTAGAATGCTGTCCAAAGAGGAATCAAACTGTGTAAACCCTTTGATCAAGTAATACCACAACAAGGTCTGTATCCCAAACAGATCACTAAAAATGGAAAAGGAACTACATATGCAAAATATTTATAGCAGCTCATTTTGTGATGGAAAAAAATGAATTTGAGGGGATACCCATCAACTGGGGAGTGGCTATGCAAGCCATGTTATATAAATGTGATGGAATACTATTGGGCAATAAGAAATGATGAGCAGACAGGCTTCAAAAAACCTGGAAAGACTTGTATGAAATGATGCAAAGTGAAATGAGCAGAATGAGGAGAACATTGTCCACAGTAAGGACAAAATGGTGTGATGATCAATTATGAATGACTGAACTCTTCTCCACAATACAGTGATCCAAGACAATTCCAAAGGACTCATAATGGAAAACATTATTCCCATCCAGAGAAAGAGCTGACAGATTTTGATCACAGATTCAGGAATATTATTTTCCCTTTTAATTTTTTTTTCTTTTGGTCTGTTTCTTCTTTTACAATTGTGACTATTATGGAATTATATTTTATAGGACTGGACAACCTATATCAAATTTCTTGCCATTTTAGGAAGAGGGGAGAGGAGAAAGGAAGGAAGAAAACATTGAAGCTTAAAATTTTATAAAAATGAATGCTGAAAGTTGTCCTTACATATAACTGAAAAAATAAAATACTATAAAAATAAACACAAGTGTAGTTAGAAACATAGAAGATAAATTGAGGAAACTGGGGAAATAGTTTTGCAAGGATGAAGTATTCACCTATATACTTATTAGCTATTTAACCCTGGGCAAGTCACTTGGGTCCTGGGAAAAGGCCACATCTCCCCTCTCAGGGTTCTAAGGCTATCCCCAAGTAGTTAGGCATAGCTCTCTAATGCTATCAGCTCAAGTCCTCATTGCTATGCTTCTCTTAAAAATTATCAGTTGTAAATCATTTAAGTCTTCAAGCCTTAAGTAGTTTTTAGGAAAGGACATTTACTAAGGGGGTACAGTAAGAACAGTTGGTTAAAAGAAAAATAAACAACCTCCCAAAAGTCTGTGACAGATCTTGAAAGATCAAACAATGTTGAGAAGACAGCTACTCAAACTTGGAGAGCACTTGTGTCAAATGGGAAATTCACAGTTCCTGGTTGTAAGTCATTTTTCTCACATTTTAGTGGTATTCATGAAATTCCCCTAAACAATGCTATAGTCCAATGATCCAGAGATACTCTTAGGACATTAATTGTAAGGTTGGAAGTCTTACATTATCCAAGACCTTTGAAGCTAATAAAGTGCTTCTCTAGCCCCAAAGAGGAGAAAGGAAGGGAAAAAAAGACATAGACCTAGGTCAAAACCAGGGTCTCTCCTTCCTTTGTCCTCCAAGAAGTTCCTTTTCACAGTTTTAATTAGAATGTCACACTTGGTTGGCTTCCTCCCCAATGTGCTTAATAATTGAAGAACCCTAGAATTTTATCAACTTACCTCAGTCTATCCAAACACTCTTACTATACAACATCGTTCAGAGTTCAATTATTGTTCCCACTACTTACAAGCTTTGATTGATTGTAATAAAAGGCTATGATTGAGATAATTTCCACTTGTTTAGGGTTCTAGGGTGTCTTGTCAATTTCTTCAAGTGGGATGTGATGACTTGATTGAATAAATCCTTCCATTTAATATTTTATAAGCCTGCTTTTTCAATGATAGTCTTTTCTTAACCATCTGTTTCACTTTTTACCTCATTCATTCATTCATTCATTCATTCATCAGTTTTGGCTTCTGATCCATCAGTTTCTGATAGACACAAATGCAAAGGAGATCTGCATTGTGTTTTATCAATGCATAACTATCAGGTAATAGTGAGGTCTCCCTCCTCAGTTTTCCTTATCACATATTTCTCTATATACATATTATACCTCATATCTCCTTCCCAATAGAATATAAGCTTGTTGGAGGGAAAAATTATCTTATTTACTTATTTTTTTTTCTTTTTCTAGAACAGCATTTTATTAATTGTACATTGATATTTTCAGAAAGGTCTTTGTTGTCAAGTAAAAAAATAATACCATGATCCCTGAGAGGGAAGAAAACACTTTTCTTCACACCTACCCTGTGCTCGCCAGACAGGACTATTTTCAGTTCTTAACATACTCCAAAGTTTCTCTGTACATTAGTTGATGCTGTACCTTCACCCAGTTTATCATCATTGTCTTGTCATAGGCTGCCCCCCACTCCTCCAGGTCCATTGGGTTAGTTCATATCAGATCAATAGAGGGTCAACCAGAGTTCACATTCTGGCTTTTCTTGTTACTTTGTGAAATGGGTAAGTTACTTAATCTCTGTAGGACTCAAATTTGTCCCCTAAAATGAAGAGGTTGAATTAGTTGCTATCTAAGGTTCTTCTGTACCTCTAAAGCCTAGGAACTGGAAAAAAAAAAGTCACCAAACATAATAACATGGACAAGGTTTGGGAGAAACAAGACTCTTCGAGACTTTACTCTCTTTGAGCAAGAAAAATCATAATTACCCTATGATAGATGACTTGCCTTTCATTCTAACAATGTGGTGCCAAGGGCACCAGCATTCACACTAGGAGGTTTCAGGTAACTAACCATCTGGAAATAGGAGCTTCTGAACCCACTACCTCTAGCTGACAGGCCAAAAGGAGAGTCCTTACTTATACCTCCTACTTATTTGTAGGACTTGGATCAAATGGAGAACTATTTTAAATCTGATTTCAAATGTGCTTTTCCTCAGACTCACGGTGCAGGGGGTGAGAGAGTACCCTGGACACACACTGCATCATCATCTCATGGGAAGTCTCTTTCACTACCTTCCTCAGTGATGTCTTCACATCATCCTTGTTGGATACATGTTCTAACTCCTCCAAAGGGAATGCCTTTTTCACACTACCCCGGGACAGGGTGGAGAGAGCACTAGACATGAGCCTTGGACTCAGGCCTCGGAACAGTCCCCTCTTCCCATCTACTTGTACGATATGTCGCGCGTAGGTGAAGAAATTAGGCAAGTAGAAGACCTTCCTCCCCAGCACATTGGTCCCTACAGTGGGAGGCAGTGGTTCATGCCCAACCTGGATGAGCAGCTTCACGTAGAAGAGCGGGTGGCTCAGTGCTGTCACGCCGGCCCCCAGGGCCAGGAACAGGGCCTCGGTGGCTGCGGAGCTATCCCCGGTGCCCAGGGCAGCCACTGCCGCCGCCTCCACGCCCCGGGACGAAGACTGGGGCGGCCTCGGGGGCTGCGGTCCCCATACCGCATCCCCTGGCGGGACTCCCAGCTCGGCGCCCCCGGCTCCAGGCACCGCTCCCACCATACCCCCGGCGCCGCAGCGAACCCACGGCGCCACTTCCGGGTCAGAAACTATTTACTTATTTTTAAATCTAATATTCAGCATAGTGTCTTAATTATGGTGGATGATTAATAGAAGCTTTTTTCAAATAAACTGATTGATTTTTTAGTATCCTCTTATACTAACCTGAAGTCTGCTCAGTGTACCACCTACTTCATTTTGTTTCCATAGCCAACAAAGAAGTATTAATCAATCTTCCATATGACAAAACTTCAAAAATTTGAAGGCATCTGTCATGTCCTCCTTAAATTTTATTTTCATCAGACTCCATTAACCTGTGAAAAAAGCTATTTCACATAGCCTATCCTTTCATTTCTCCTACAATGGTCCTGGGAATCATACCTGAATTGGAAGGCTCATTCAGCTCCACCCCATAAATCCATTTTACCATTACACATTAATGATGAATGAATAAGGTGAAATGAAGAGACATTTGCATATGGGCCTGGTAGAAACTGATGAATCAGCGGTTAAAATTGATGAATGAATGAATGGAACAAGGTGGTGAAAAGTGTAATATAGATGATTTTAAAACATCATCATCTGAAAGGCAGACAGATGAAATATGGGGTAGAAAAAAATCAGAGGTTGCCTATATTTATGCTTGAAAGCTGTCAAGTCCCATTTAAATGCATTTTAAAATAACAGATTCTGTAAAATGGGATGTATGAGTCAGTGGACAGTTTGTAAAACATTTTAAGCATCTGTAGCTTTAGTATTTACTGATGAAATTAAATTATATGCAAATTTATAGATCTCTGTGAGGAGGAAATAGAAAATAAACTGATTTTTAAATCCTTTGAGATTTGCACTCTCCAAATGGACAACCTAATCTAGATCCTAGCCAGTGTTGTCTATCCCCAGGACATTCTCCTTCTTTCCTCAATGTATTCAGCACTCAGCTCACCGTCTTCTCCACCCTTCCCACTCCCTTACTGTGATAATTCAACATACACATTGATGCTCCCTCAAATGTCCTAACTCCCCAGTCCTTCATTCTACCTAGTTCCCATGACTTACTTCTGCACTTAACCTCAGCAATAGAGATCATTATACTGCTGACCTTCCATTGCCCACAAGTGTTCTAATTTGATGACCATGAATGCTTAAACACAATCTTTTAGTATTCTATATTTCTCCTGCCTTACAACCCCCAACCCTGTCCTTTGCCCTCAATGTGACCTTAAATCCTTCCAGTCAAATAAAGCTGACAAGCCTTTACTGAGCACTTACTATGTGCCTGCACTCCATTATATGTTTGGCATACTAACAGAAGCCCACTCCCCCCAAAAGGACAGCCCCTACCTTCAAAGAAGAGGGAAGACAACACATAAATGGCAAATAAAAAGCCAGGATAGGGAAAGATACCCTTATGGGGAAATGGTGTCAAAGTCCCAAAAGTGATGCTTGACTGGTCCAGCCCTTTCCTTAAAATGAAGATCCCTCTGCTTCTCAGTTCTTGCCCTTGCCATAATAACTCTATTGATTATATTTTCTTCCTTTCTCTCTTTACATTTATTGGTGAACTAGTTCAACCCTATATTATCCTTTACAATCCATTCCCTTGCCTCCTTGTTCAACTGATGCTCACAACTTGTCAAACCAGTTCTTCGATTACTCCCACCATCCACTTGCCCTGATGCTGAATAAACCAAGAGAAAGTCACCAAACCATGAAGGCTGGGTCCCCTTCAAATATGTTATATAATCTCACCCAGAACCTCATTGAAGTAAGGAATTGTTTTTACAAACCTCCCACCCCCAATCAATTAATTCTCCCAAGAACAACAGCAGTTATTTCAAACTTTTTCATTCTTTCTCAAGCTTCTCAAAGTACCTTCTTCCACCCTATCAGATAACTCATACATCATTGAAAAAATTGAGACCATCTTTGTTCCCTCCATAAAATGAACATACTTGGAGGAATCGATGAGAGAAGGGGGCCATCATATCTTAGGTCAGAGGTGAGGAACCTGGGACATCGAGGACAAATGTGATACTCTAGCTACTCAAGTGTGGTCCTTTGACTGAATCCAAACTTCACAGAACAACAACTTCTGTCAAGTTTGGATTCAGTTAATGGCCCAACTTGAGGACCTAGAAAGCCACATGTGGCCTCAAGACTAGAGGCTCTCCACCTTTGTTCTAGTTGAAAAGGCAAAAAGGCAGGATGGATGTTCTATGATGAGGAGACTCAAGGTGCTAAAGGAAGTTCTAGGGTGATATAGAAGTTGAGGCACAGAGCTAATGCCTAGAAAATCAGAAACACAACTGGGAGGGAAAAGTGTCAATAATTTATTGTGGTGTATCATCTTTATAGGGCCTCTACCAGCCTCTAAAACTACATGGTGAAAGCATATACTCACTTAAAATCTATATAAACTATAAGATACCTTATTCCAGCATCTCTAATAAAATAATTGGGTTCCCAAGAACCTGGCTAAACTTTCTTATCTGCATTCTAGGGGTACTGAAAGGGTCAGTAGTTATTTTCTAATGCTACCAAATCAAGTCCCAACCAATGTTTTTGCCTTCCGGATTGTCAGTTGAGAATCAACTTTGTTGTCCAGTCTTAAATGTGTATTTTCTAAGGCAGTACCATAAGAATATTTAGTACAAAACATCTACATAAATGTCTGTGAGAATCTCTGAAAGTGTATGGGGGAAATCAGTTCAAACTTGGAGAGCATATGTGGCAAATATATAACCCACTGTTCCTGGATGTCTTATATTCTACCATTGCTGGAGTGATTGAGAAGTTCCCCATAAGCACAGTGAATCTGAGTCCATTTATTCTTGGCTCTTGATGCAGAACAGATACCAACTCATCTGGAGACACTTCAAGGATAGAAACATAAATATTGGTGTCATTGTTGTCCTAGATGTTGTCCCATGATGCTAGGACACTAATGAGAAGATGGAAAGTCAAATATCCCCCAGACTATTTAAAGCCTCTGGTCAAAGTCAAGGGTTGGGAAGGAAATTTGACGAAAGTCAAGACTTCTCCATTCCTCCAAGTGGTACCTCCTCAGGAGATTTTGCTAGAAATCCACACTCATTTTAATTTCTAGAATTTCTCTCTTCTAGCTAACATAATGTTTTATACAGAATGCAAAGGGTACAAGTGAATTAAAGGAATAGTTCTCTTGTCTAACACCATTTTATTTCAACAAAATAGATTTCAAATGCTTTTTGCACTTAACCTTAAGGCCTATAATTAAATTCTGGTTAAAATATCCAGGATAAAATAGGGTTGAGGTAGTTTTGACTTCTCCCTTTCATTAGGGCCTATCATCCTATGACTAAAGATAGGGTATAAGGAAAACAAATGACCTAGACTTTTCCTTGTCCTATTACTACCAATTATTAGGATTGTGGAAAGTAGAAAAGAGAATGCTCTTTCTATCAAACTGGAATTCCTTTTCCTTTCATTTATTTATTTTTTTGTTGGTGGTGGTGCTGGTGGTAAGTGAGAATTGTTGAAGGACGAGAGAAATCCAAGCCTTTAGGATAGTACCAGAAGGCTGGAAACCTTGAATCTGGGATGAAAGTCAGAATCACATAGGGAAGAAGGGAGTGATCTGTCTTGCTACCTCATGTTCATTTCTCTTTCAAGGGAAGTCTTCAGCACAGTATGCATTCTAAGTCTAGGCTTTGTACAGAATTTAAAAGATTTCATCTGAGAGAGAAGAGAATAATATCCATTATTTTCATGAACTTGTCTGATAACTTTTCTCCGAAATCTTTACGGTAAAATACAGGCTGTTCTATATCTGACGTATGCATTTTCAAGATCATATATTTAGAGTAGAAAGGCCCTGAGAGTACATTAATTCCAAACCTCTCATTAACCGGATGAAGAAACTGAGGTCCACAGAAATTAAGTGATATGCCCAAAGCCATAGTAGTAGCAAAAAGGCAGAGGTGAGATTTGACCCAGTGTTCTCTAATTCCAATCAAATATATCATGGTTTTATCCAAAGAATTCTTGTTGGAGAGCTGAAGACTTAGTAACATTATGGGAAATCTCGATATGATATGTACACACACACACACATACACACACGTAAATATTTGCTATTTTAAGAAAATATCTATTTTATTTAATAATGAATTTGATTTCTATTTTTCTTAAAAGTGCGATATAAAAAAAAACATGATTACTGAGGTTTCTCATTAATTATATTATGGGAACATCTAGATTTTTTTTAAAATGGAGAATGTGGCCAGGGAAACCACTGTACACCTGATGGCAGCTGAGGAAATTGTGAGAATTAAGTGAATCACACTGACTCCATCTTGTGATTCAATTCTGGGTCTAGTTTAGTTCCCTTTCTACTCAGTTATGGATTTAGTCCAATTTCTTTCTGTCTTATGAGAAAAAAATATTCTCTTATGGGAATTGTGAGAAAATTTTGTTGTATTGTTTGAACCTGGCCCTTCATGGCTGGGAAAATGGATCACCTCTATCTGTTGCTTAGAAACCCTTAACTAAGGACCAAGCTTATACTGACCAGATACCTACTCAGATGCAAAGACTGATACAAGGAGCTTTCTCATAATTAGAACTCTCAAGCAACCCATATGTCTTATCTGAAAATTGGCCCTGTACTGGTGAATTAGTTACTGTTTCCATGTTCCTTTTGTTGAATACAGACATTTGAAGGAAATAGGACACTGATTTTCTTCTGATTTTAAGGAACTGTACCTGTTTGCACTCACCTTCCCAATTCAGAAAGCCTCTAATCTTTCCACCAATTGGAAATTAAATTACCTAATTTTGTATCCTGGTTAATTGTTATCTTTTAATTGGTCTTATTTCATTAATAGTTTTTTTTATTAAACAAATGATTTATTAACTTCTGTTTTACAACATTCATTTCCTCCAGACTTTGAGTTACAATCATTCCCCCCCCGCCACCTGTTTTTCCCCTACCCACCCTCCTCTTGCCACTTTCCTCTCTCACCTCATAATTTCACCCCTGAGTATCCAGCCTTCCCAACAAATTCAACCTATACCCTCTATCCATATATAACTGTAACCATATATACACACATTCACATGTGTATTCATATGACCATACACCCTTCTTCCATTATTTTCATGCTGAGAAAGGTTTCATCAGTCAGTTATTGTTTTTCCATATAGGAATGTAAATAGTTCAACTTTGATAAGTTCCTTTTGATTTCTTTTCCCTGATTACCTTCTCAGGCATCTCTTGCTTCTTGTGTCTGGATGTCAAATTTTCTATTCAGCTCTGGTTTTTTTCCTCAATAATGCGTGAAAGTCTTCTATTCCACTGAATGACCATATTTTCCCCTGAAACAAAATACTCAGTTTTGCTGCGTAGGTGACCCTTGGGTTCATTCCCAGCTTTTTGCCCTCTGAAATATCATATTCCATGCCCTTCTATCCCTCAGTGTAGAAGCTGCCAGGTCCTGTGCTATTCTGATTGTGTTTCCACAATATTGAAATTGTTTCTTCCTGGCTGCTTGGAGTATTTTCCCTTGATCTGGGAATTCTGGAACCTGGCTATAATGTTCCTGGGAGTTTTCTTTTTGGCATCTTTTTCAGGAGGTGATCTGTGGATTCTTTCAACCTCTATTTTGCCCTCTGGCTCTAAAACATCAGGGCAATTTTCCTTGAGAATTTCTTGAAGGGTGATTTCTAGGTTCTTTCTTTGATCATGGCTTTCAGGTAGTCCAATAATTTTTAAATTGTCTCTCCTGTATCTATTTTCCACGTCAGTGGTTTTTCCCATGAGATATTTCACATTGCCTTCTAATCTTTCATTTGTTTGGATCTGCTTAACAGCATCTTGATTTCTCATAAAGTCATTAGATTCCATTTGCTCCAGTCTAACTCTGAGGGAATGAATCTCCTCAGTTAACTTTTGAGATTCTTTTTCCATCTGGCAAATTTGACTTTTTAAGGCATTCTTCTCCTCGTTGCCCTTTTGGGCCTCCTTTGCCATTTGAGTTAGTCTATTTTTTAAGGTGTTTTCCTCAGTCAGGCTGTTGACCCTTTCATACTTTTCCTGCATCCTTCTCATTTATCTTTCCAATTTTTCCTCCACTTCTCTTATTCGATTTTTAAAGTCCTTCTTAAGGTCTTCTATGGCCTGCAACCAGCTCATGTTTTCCCCTGGGGCTTTTGGAGCTTTTTTTCTGGCCTCACAGTCCTTTTCCCACTCTATGCCCCCAAAATAAGAGTCTAAGGTTGCATTTTTCTGTTTCCTTTGCCTTGGCATGTTGCCACTTAATTACTTGACTTTTGTGCTTGTTGCCACAGTATATCTTTGCCGACAGATAGGGGAACTTTCGTCCGGAACGTGTGGGAGGGCCACTTCTGTTTCTGGCAAGCTGTAAACCCACCCACAACTTCCACCCTAGATCACAGTCCAGATCCAGGGAGGTTAAAGCAAGAGTGATTACCCCCCAAGACTGATTGCTGTATCTCCCTACAGTTCGCAGGCCAGGAGCTGGAGTTGCCTCTGAAAACTACAAAATGGCATGTCTCCTCAGTGGCTTCTAGCCCCCAGGGGAAGAAGCTGACGCATTCCCCAAATGCTGGTCCCAGAGTCCATAGGGCACTAACCTCTTACTTTGTCCTAGGCATGTCTATGTTGATAATTCTGGAGTCGCCACAGCTGTTGGTGTTCTGGGGTCTCTCCAGTCAGCTGCTGGCCTGGCCACCCTGGAGCTAAAACCGCTACTCAGGCAGACTGCATCTGTGCTTGGCTCTGCACGCTCTGCGCACTGCCAGCTCCCAGAGCACTGCGCTGGTCCTTCCTGCAGGGTTGCTGGGCTATCCTCAGCGGGAGGTTAGCTTCTCTGTGTCTTTCTGTGGGTGCTGGGGCTCCAGAAGTTGTTCGGAGTCCCCTTTTACATCGTTTGCAGGAAATCTGGGGGCAGAGTGGCTTGGACACGCTGTTTCTACTTCCCATCTTGGCTCCCCATACAAAAATATTTATGGCAGCTCTTTTAGTGTTGGCAAAAGAATTGGAAATTTAGGAGATGTCCATCAATTGGGGAATGTCTGAACAAGTTGTGGTATATGATTGTGAGAGAATATGACTGTGGTTTAAGAAATAATGAGCAAAATGCTCTCAGAGAAACATAGAAAGACTTACAAGAACTGATGTAAAGTGAAATAAGCAGAACCAAGAGAACATTGTACAGAGTAACAGCAATATTGTATGATGATCTACTATGAATAACTCAGCTATTGTCAGCAATACAATGATACAATACAATTTGTGGGAATGAAACGGCTATTCTTTATTTATCTTGGGCTTGTTTGTCTGTGTTTTCTTTCATAGAGTGACTTACATGGAAATATGTTTTGCATGACTATAGATGTATTAACCTATATCAAAACCTATGCCTTCTCAATGAGGGGAGTAAGGGGGGATGGAAATCAAAATTTGAAGAAAAAAGGAATGTTAAATTTGTTTTTATATTTATTTGTGAAAAATAAAATATCTAAATGATTTTTAAAAGAACTATACCTACTAATACCTTTCATTTAAACATTAATTTTCCTCTGAGAAATTTATAGACTTCTAATACATTATACTGCCTCATTTATCATCACAGGTACTTCAAATATTTGGGAAGAAGTGAGTTTTATAGATGCTTTTACAAAACAAAATGGACATTATACTATTCTCCACTCTCCTCTTTAAATGTATCCCCAAGGTAGAATATCCCTTGATACTGAGTAGAGATGTGCTGGTAAATGTTTTACAACTGGCTATCCAAAAAAAGTGGGGGAGGAAGAAGGGGAGAGTATGGCACACTTTAAGCATAAACTGCATTATTCATATTTTCTCCATCACTTTCTTAAGTACAGAAAATCAACAAAATAATAAATCAAGCCCAATTTGCACATGATTTCTGAGGTGTAAATAAAGGCTCCTAATGACAATTTAACAATTGGCATCCTCCAGCTGCTTTGAGCAGGCTCCAGCACACTATTGCTCTGGAGACAGTATTCTTTCTACAGTACCATGTTGGCAGCAAAGGAATGCTGAAGGCTTTGTGTGGGAGATATGCCATTTTGTTGAAAATGAAATTTTGGTTTTCTTCATAGTTCAAACAAGGTAAAATATGAAAGTTGATTTGCAAATGTTAAACTGATACATAAATGTTAGCTGCAGCTGCTATTAATTTCCTGGATCTGAAGTCAATGAAATTTGTTCATTTTCCTTTTAGCTTTTTTTTCTGTGATAGATATTTTAGTTGATACAAAATAGCACCATTTTCAACATAGTAAGAGGGAGAGTAAATTTGTTTTTGACAAGAGCTCACGCAGCACACCTTTTATAAAAGCATGTCAGAATTCATCATTTTTGTGTTTTTGAAGTTTATAAAATTGGGTTAATTTGTTTGAAGATGCTATGTAATTAAATATTACCATGCATATTAAGGTTTGTGGGCTAGACTTTTGTTGATTAATGTTGTATGTTGCAATACAAAGCAACAAACAATTGAATAAATAAAAATTAATTTTATTAGAGTATATTTTACTTTTCCTTAATCTTAGTATAGATCACATGCAAAATGGCAACAAATTTTTGCAGTAAGCTACCTTTTTATCCCCTTATTTAATGAAGGTTTTAGTTAGGACAAGTGTTCTCTTCTTCTGGATGTCGGAACATTATTTTAAAATATGCATTCAATAATTCATGAATAAATGAATGCTCAAATAGTATTCAGAAAATATCATGAATGCTTTTCAGCTTGTTAGAATTTATTCTTGACAGTCCATGAATTAAATCACACTTGAAATGTCTCATTTTATATTACATTCCTACATGAAATATTTATTAATGATTCACCTGGGCATATCACTTTAGATTAGGAATTTGAAGACAATATCTGCTTCATGCAGCAATTACCTTATAACAGTGATTATACAGTGACCAGGAAACATGTTTTTTTCTTAAAACTAAACCAGTAAAATAGAGTGTACATGAATATCCTGTTAGCTTTTAATAATCATACAGTATTTCTTAAAGAGCCAACTAGGATTTGAATTTAGCTTAGAAAAAAATAAATTATAAGAACAGGTCAAGTACTATAGTTAATGCTTCAGGGGAAGAGAAAAGGGAAAATGCAAAAATGATTTCCTTCAATTCCCTATGACGGACAAGATTTTGATAAGGTTTCATTGGTTTCAACTTTCTGCTTTAAAAAACTCTAGCATTTTGTTCTAATAACTTCTTAATGAACAGTTCTCCCTCCATTCATTGGAGAACATCAGGACATTAAAATAGAGAATGAAAATAAATTTGAAAAATGTATTACCTAGACAGTGAATCATAATAAGAATATTGCAAAGAGGGGCGGCTAGGTGGCGCAGTGAATAGAGCGCCGGCCCTGGAGTCAGAAGGACCTGAGTTCGGAGCCGGCCTCCGACACTTAAACCACACAAACAAAAACCTAGCCGTGTAACCTTGGGCAAGTTACTTAACCCCAATTGCCCTAAAGGGGCGGCTAGGTGGCGCAGTGAGTAAGAGTGTCGGCCTTGGAGTTGGGATGACCTGAGATCAGATCCGGCCTCAGAAAATGAGCACCCACGCATAAATCAAATGACTAGCCGTGTAACCTTGAGCAAGTTACTTAACCCCAATTGCTTAAAAAAAAAAAAAAAAGAATATTGCAAAGAAAAGTCAATATGATGCCAGTGAAATGAAGAAATCTTGGAGCTGTGGCAATCTGCAAAGGGTGAGAATGGCAGCTAGAGCAGGAATTTACAAATTCTCAAATATTCTAGAAACTTAGATAAACAAGGTAGAGCCTGACATAAATATTTTGCAACAATAATCAAGAAGTATGGGCCTTTTGTGTTCAACAGTTGGAGCTTTACCCTTATACAAAATGCTATGAAAAACTCTGAGGATATAAAGACAAATGTGAATAGATCCTGTCCTCAAAGAGCTTACATTTTAATGAGAGACATATGTGTACACACACACACACACACACACACACACACACGGAAAACAAGAAATAATTAACAGAGAGAAGTCACTAAAATTAAGAGGTGTTGAAAAAAAGCTTCTTGTAGAATATGGGATTTTAGTTGGGACTCAAAGGAAGCTAGGCAGGATGGTAGGAAGAGAGGAGGAATGAGAGCATTCCAGGAGGCATGGATGCCTTTGCGGAGTTTCTTGTCTGTGAAATGGCAAAGAGGCCAGTGTCACTGGATCAAAGTCTAGCATGGCAGGAAGTAAGGTTTAAGAAGACTGGAAACGTAGAAGGGGCTTAAATTATGAAGGTCTTTGAAAGTAAAACAGATGATTTTATATTTGATTTTGGAGGTGAATCACTGGTGTCTAGTGAGTAGGGGAGTTATATAGTTGGACCTGTTCTTTAAGAAAATTTATTTTGGTAGCTAAGTAGAGAAGTGATTGAAGTGGGGAGAGACTTGAGACAGGCAGACACACCAGGGGGGCCACAGTTTATATGTGAGGTGATGAGGATATGTATCAGAATGGTGGCAGCATCAGAAGACAGAAAGGGATATATTTAAAAGATGTTGTAAAGATAAAATTAATGGACCTAGGCAAGAGATTAATTATGAGGAGTTAGATATGATGAGGAGTCAAGGATGGCACCTAGGTTGCAAGCTTGAGCAACTGGAAGAATGATGATATCCTTTACAGTAGGAGAGAAGGGAGGAGGAGGAGAGGGTTTGGGGCAAAAATTAAGTTCTGTTTCAGAAATGTTAAGTTTAAGCTATCTACTGAACATCCAGATTGAGACTTTTGAAAAGCAGTTGGAGATCAGCAAAAAAAAACTGGGGTGGGGTAGAGGATAGATAGATTTGAGAAGTATTAACTTAGAGAAGATGGTAATTAGATCCAAAGAAACTGATAATATCACTAAATGTAATAGCACAGAGAGAAGAGAAAAGGGTGAAGCTCCACCTGTTGATGGTCAAAGGTATGACTTTGTGTGTGTGTGTATGAGATGGGCTTAGAGGAGTAACTACTAATAGGAAAGTGAGGAACTGAATGATCAGTTGAAGGAGTTAATGCTGAAGTCCCCTAGTATGAGGGCAGAGCTTGTAGAGGAGAGGAAAATTGTGAGTCATATACTGAACTTATTGAGGAAGGAAGGATAGTAACCTGGAGGTACAAAGACAACTCAGGATTTTGATTAAGTGGCAGATATGAATAGCATGAACCTCAAAAAAAGAAAGGTTACTTAAGATGGAAGTAAGAGGAAAACCTGAAAGTGACAATGGAGAATAAAGAGTATTCCAATTACTCCCACTCTGTCAGTGAGGTGAAAAGAATAAGCAAAAGTATAGCCAGTATTAGGTATGCTGGTCAGAGAAGCTAGAAGGAGACAGATTTCAGTAGTCACTAGGAGATGGTAGGAATTATAGAAGAAAATATTTATTATCAAGAGAAGTTTATTGCCTGTGGTATAGGATTTCCAGAGGGCTCAGTAGAAGGGATGGGTGTTTGGTTGAAACTCTGAGATATAAGGGTTGAGGGGGATGGGAATGAGGAATAGGGAGATAGGTGTGGGGAATGAAGTATGATACTCACCTACAGGGCTCAGAATCACTGGGATGTGAAGGGTATGACCAGTATTGAGAATGTTGATCATTGACTGGGGTGCATGACTTCTCTTCCCAAAATTGGCTGAAAATAGGGCTAGAAGAAAATACAGTATGAAATAGGAGGAACACAGACAGATGATAAGATAGTTTGCCCGGTTTCACTGCTCCTTTCCCCCCAAAATAGTGGAGATTAAGCAGGAAAAGGCATAGCAGGAGTTAGAAACTGAAATTGCCGGTCACAAGAAAGAAGTCTTATCCTCCTTCTCTGTTTCCTCCCTCAAGGGGCAGGCAGAGCAGGAGATGGAAGTCCTAAGGTGAAAGGGAAGCTTGCTTCTCTTTGCACTGGTGGTAGAATTGGAAGACAGAACTTTCAGATTCCAAGGTCAGCATTCTATACACCACACGATATCATCTCTCTTTCTAAATTATATACTCACTATCAATTCTTAGCCCATACATGTCTATAAACTATGGCTATCCATTATCTCTCAACTTGTATTCACATTTTATTTTCAAATACTGTGCATGCCTAAATATGTGATTACAATTAGTTTTTATTAACAATTAACATTGAGAAAATTAAAATCGATCCTGTATCATTGTCTTCTTGATCCTATTTCCCAAGTAATTGATTTTGCCCGGTAACTTCTTTTGTCCTGTAACTGCTTAAGTCATGGTTCTGTCTCTGAACTTAATTCAGAGTTTAGCTGGTCTATAATTGATTAAATTTAAAAATCCATATATTCTTGTCTCAAGGAATTTAAATGACTTTGGAAAATATGTGAGAAAGCAAGGGAGATTTATCCTGATATCTTTTATCCCACCAAGCTATCCTTCAAGAATGTTTGTTTTGCTGTCCAAAAGTCTGGACTACTATCTCATCATACCTGGATGAAAATGATGAGTACTTCTTGATTTCATGAAAGGATTTCATGAGAGAAGTAGAGGGGGAAAGGTCATTGTTAGCCTTTATTAACTAATTTCCAACCAATCATATTATTCCTGAGCCTCAGCACTGAAACTAATTATGTTGTCCTTGATTCCGTGATACCATCTACCCTACTCTGTTCTTTGTTCTGTATTCCCTAAAACCCTATATAAGGGGAACTTCTGCTTGGATGGTTTGGCATGAATGGAAATAAGCCATGAACTCATTTATTGACAGATAGCATGCCCCAGCTAACAAATGTTATATTGCATAGAGAATCTCCCTCAGTTTACCCTTTCGTTAAAAGCACAATCATAGTAATATAATTTTCTAACAAGTCTCTTACAGACATAAGAATTAGATTTGTAATTTCACTCCCAAGTTGAAAAAAAAAATCTCTACCAATGAAAGCTGTTTAATTTTCTTTTCGTTTCACTCTGTAACAAAGCCTGACATTGCAACAGCTACTAATTTGAGTTATTAAGTATGCGAAAAAAAAAAAGCTAATTCTAATAGGAGAGTCATTCACATAATAGTGTACCTCTGACTTAGATAAGCTAGTTTAACAGGTTTCAATGGCTAAACCAGTTCTAGCATATGAATATAATAATACATGGACCTGGAAATATAAAAATTTCAGTAAAACTTAGAAAGATTTGCATGAACTAATGAAAAGCAAAGTAAGCCAAACCAAGACAAGTTACACGATATCCAGAATAATGTAGATTTTTGTCAACCTCAATTAGAAAGGGATGCTTGTGGCTGCATGTTGACATAGGAAGCCACAAAGTAACAGTGTTTTATTACATTTTCATTTATTTTTAAAACATCTCCCAATTATATTCAATTTGATTTAGGACTCACTCAAGAGTTTTTGAGTTTGACACCTCTGATGTAAAGCAGTGGTGTCAAACTCAAAACAGAATCAAGGCGACTAATGGTTACACAAGAATCCCTGCAGGTCACATAACAACTTAGTTTTAAAATGTGATGTCATCTGTTTTATTTTTTTAATTTATTTTGTTAAATATTTCCTCAATACATGTTGACCTAGTTCCAGCCATGCCAGGGAGTGTTACAAGCATATTTGACACCTCTGCTGTTGTTATTCATCCTTCATTTGGAAAGAGCCCAAGGACATCATGGGGGGTGATGTATTGACTTGTGCATAAACTGGATTTAAGTGAGGAGAAGTTGCACAGTCATCTAAAGGTGAACAATATGAAAAACGTCAGAACTCTGATCAATGCAGTAACCAATCAATATTTTCTTGAGAAAATTGATTGTAAAATAGGGCTCTTGGCTCTTATCAGAGAGGTGATAGAATATCAGGGTAGATGAAGGACACATGATCAGAAATTGCAAATATGTTCATTTTTCGTTCTTTACCAGGTTTCTTTGTCGCAAGAGAGAATTCTTGTGAAGTGAGGCAGAGGGATAGTAAAATACATTGTGAAGGAAATATGAGAAAAGAGCATTCATGGAACTTTTTCAAAAATATGCTATCATATTTGATTCATCTCAATTATTCCCCATTTGAAAAAGTTACATGAAATAAAGTATAATAAGCAACTGTAAGTAAAAGTCGGAAGCTTGGTGGTGCAGTGGATAGAGCAACAGGCCTGAAGTCTGGAATATCTGAGTTCACCTACTAGCTGTGTGTCCCTGAGCAAATCACTCAACCCTTTTTGCTTCAGTTTATCCATCTGTAAAAAAAAGTTGGAGAAGGAAATGACAAACCACTTCTGTATCTTTGCCAAGAAAACCCAAATGGGGTTACAAAGAGTCAGACACAACTGAAATGATTCAACAACAGAAATAAGTAGATGTAAGTAAAAATAATTAATAATAGATGAAATAAGAAGGGTTTGCATTGAAAACATATGGTGCTCTGATGCACTTTTTTAAAGAGAACAGTTACCCTTACATAATTAATTAGATTAGATTGGAGGTTCATCTGAATAAATATTTCTCTTTATACCTAATCTGTCAAGAACATGAATGAGGATAGTATTACAGAACCAAATCTCTTTACCATTTGCACCAGGAAATTCTCCTCAATTAATGATAAGAATTTATTTGACAGAGGTTGATATGTTTGGTTGAATTAATTCATCAAGTACTAAATATACACACCACTATAGTTAGTTCTGGAGGAGAATGGGGTCCAGTGAGGAAAACAGATACTTAGCAAGTGGAAAAAAATATTAGCCTTTGTTCTCTGAAAGCTTATTCTTCTTGGAAGCTCAGAAGGAATGGCAGTGGTGAAGATTTAGTGATTTCATTTCTGTCATCAAAGATCCTCAGAAAGACAGAACTCCAGGTGGACTTTTCTTCAAATAGCTCTCAAAGACCAACTTGTACATACCTGCCAAGATAAAGTCTTTAATCTTTCCTAAGTCTAGCTGTGACTTGACAACATTGTTTATATTATCAAATTCCCAATAATAAATCCCCTAAAGGTAACTTTTCCCCTAAAGAAATCTCATTGCCAAGAAGAGTAACCTTAGCATAGTAGGTACTGAGTAAAAATATTTAGATAAATGTTCTTAATCTCTATTGTATGCCATGGCCCCATTTAGTGGTCTGATTAAGCCTATAAACACCTTCATTAAAATGTTTTTAAATGCATAAAATATAATGCATAGGATTAGACAGGAAACTATTTTTACTGAAATAAATTGATCAAAATGTCAAGTTCATGGAACTAAGGCTAACAGTTATTGCTATAGATGATGAATATACTTCTAATAATTTATTCTCAATCTAGTGGTTTATTTAACTGTCATCATTGAGGAATCTCTAGAATATCAACTTGTGTTTTAAAGAACCATAATTAGTTTTAGTAGTTATAAAGTCCATCCTATATATTATTACCAAAGTGATTTTCCTGAAGTGTAGATCTGATCATGTTCCTCCTCTATTCAATTAGTTTAAGTAGTTCCCTTTTCACCACCACAGTAATAAAACACTGTTGTCTGATGTGGGGTGTGGGGAGCACAACAATAAACCCATCAGAATTCATTGCCACATGGTGTGATGGGAATGAGAATTTGAAGATCTTGCCTTCCCCTTAACAGACCTAGGGGTGAGTTTGAAGACCTTCCCTGCTTCAAAAATAAACTCTGCCCTCTAATAGGCTGAATGTAGTCACATGGAGCCTGTGGTGGGAGGAATTTGCTAAAGGGAAGAAGAGCCCACAGGAAGCTAGTCAGAGCTAGCCAGATTCTGAGGCAGAGAGGACTCTCATCAAGCAGATAGAGAGGTTTGTGAGTAAATATTGATGTTGTATTGGTTTGTGGGAAGGCTGAAAGATGCTATGGCTCTCAGCAGTTATTATGGCTTCTGAATATCTTTGGTACTATGATGGAATCAGCTTACTGGTTTTGGGATTTGGCTTTCTGGTGTCTAAATAAATTCTTCAGTTCTGTCCTCTATCTGGTGAATCTGGTATATTTTGCAGTCAAATGTCATTTGATACTTATAGGCACAGTCTTTATTGTGATCATAGACGCTGTGAATATTGCATTGGCACTATGCATAGCAATTGGGTGAAGAAACATTTATATCAAAAGTAGAAAATTACACCTCCATTTAGCTATTAGAGAAATTCACAAACTGTGCACAAAGTATCATTCCAGCCTTCTGTATTCTGCAATACATTCCACTTCCATATTTTCTCTGATTCTCACTCATAATACTCCATCTCCCATCTCAGCAACTTTGAAGTAGGCATCCCCAAGTGTCTGGATAGAAATATATTCCTTCCTCATCTCATACTCATAGAATCCCTCTCTTTCTTCAGAAGAAATTCAAGGACCACTTTCTACATGGAACCTTTTATGATTCTCCTCCTTGGGTCTTCTCTTCACCCAGTCAACTTGGGGCAATGAATGAATGGCACTCCTGTCTCTGTTGTATATATTACAGCTGCCCCTCTCCCCCACTTCATGCTGGACAATAGTGTCTCAACCTCAGACTCTTCAGGTGCTAGTGGTGGATTCACCAAATTCATAGACCATCACTCTTCAAGTGAAGTAGCTCAAGAGCTGAGGCCTGTTGTATGTCCTTTGTAGGGACAGCCTCATTGACATAATCACCAATCCAGCTTAGCAAAATCTAAGAAAATCGATGTTTTGGGTCAACTCAGCTAAACAAGCAAGAGTGAGACCTAGCAATGAATAAAAGCTAGTTTGATAAATGGTCAGAGACAGAGTGGGTTTCAGGGAGAAATGCTAAAAACTAGAAAGAGAAGAATTATTTCACAGGTAGTGGAGCCGTAACTAAAGGATGTCTTTAGAGCACAGCGTGTGTAATTCATGAATTCCCTGGCTACACAGTAGAAAGATAATACTATGCAGTGTACTACTCCAGAGATTAAAAATCAGGGTCCTCCTGTTTCTTCCCAGGACTCCTATTAACTTGAAAAGTGTGACAAATAAATCCTTGCAATCATTCAAGAAGTTCCTTAAAACTTCTGCCTTTTCTGTAAATTTGAAGTAAAGCAGTAGGTTGTATCTGTTAAGTGGGGAGGGGGGTTTACTTTGCCATGGGAAGGACTGGATTGATTTACAAAATAGTCTTTTCAGTTTTCTAATAAAACTTGAAAACAAAAATGTCCATTGGTTACATGATATTGGAGAGATATGAAGTAATCATTTATAGTGGGGAAAACACACCAAATAAGAGCTTGTAATTTATGATACTAAATTCTTCATCTACCAACTCTTCAAGTTTATCCCTATATCATGTAGGGGAGAAGTAGTAATGCTCTGCTGACCAGACATGCTAGTTCAAGGGGGATGATAGAGTGAGCTCTAGAGCCTGCACTACAGATTCACCACATGGGTCCTTTTAACATGTTGGAGTTATGCCTTGCTCTCTTCAAACATCATAAGGGAGCCTTCTGACTACCCAGCTGTCATCCCCTTCCTTTTACATATGACAATCCCACCTTCTCTATCATATAACCTTTCAATGATATATTTTACTTCTGGCCTTCTTGGAAGTTATTCACTGGTTTCTGTCTAGCAGTTTGCAACCATGGTATGTCTCTTCATTACCTTCTTTGTGATATTTATCTTCAATTCTTTGGAGACTCCTGTCTCATTGCCATATATAGCAGCACTGCTAACATGTTGATATTTTAAAAGGTTGACATTTGCTTTCATGGGAAGCTTGAGATTAGTAAAGGAACTTTGTAATTTCCTGAAGACAATTCTGCCTACTTTCCTTCTGTTCAACTCTAGTACCAAATCATTGACCATTTGTCCTGTCTTTCCCAGACACTATTGGACAAGCATTATGGGTTGTTCATCTAAATGTATACCATACTATGGGCAACAGATTATGTATATGAAGTTGGGTTTTCCAGGGTGGATAGATGGGCCAAACTCTTTGCAGTGATTATAAATCTTTTTCCAAGAGGCATTTTAAATACATTTAGGATGGGTTGTTAGGATGGATAGTGGAATACCTGTCAAGCTTTCTTTAAATTGGTTTTACCCTCCATGATCTGTGTGCTATTATATGAGTCACTGCTGTTCATAATCATCCATTGTGCTTTTTCAAGGCAACAAACATTTACTAAGCACCTACCACATGCCATACATCCTGTTAAGCAATGAGGATATAATAAAAAAGGCAAAAACAGTCCTGCTCTTAAAGAATTTACAAACTAATGGGGAAAACAAAATAAAAACAATTATGTTCAGACAAAATATATCCTGGATAAATTGCAGATAATTTCAGAGGGAAAGCATAAGATAATGAAGCTCTAGGAAAGAATTCTTGCAGAAGGTAGAATTATAGCTGAGATTTGAGGGAATCTTTGCTTCTCTGTGGCAAACATTCTTAGTTTCTTCAACCAATCATAATATAGCTGGGAGGCAGAAATGAGGAGGAAGAGAGCTCAAGGAATTTGGGACAGCTGATGAAAATGACTACTGCTGTTTGTGTGTCATCAGCAAAGAGGCAAGTGTCCTATATCCCAGACAATGTGGAGGGGAGTAGGTATGTAATTTTAAGAACACTTTTACAGTCTAGCCCATTTGTTACTTTTGATAGACATCTCTCACAATTTATCAAGAAAGTTGTGTTTTTGGACAAGGTACTTTCCAGACTTTTTTAATAGTATCTTATTTTTTCAATTACATGTAAATGTAATTTTAACATTCTTTTTTATTGAGTTCCAAATTTTATTCCTCTCTCACCCCTAAGACATTAAACAATTTAATATAGGTTATATATGTGCAATCATGTAAAGTATATTTCCATATTAGTTATATTGTGAAAGAAGAAACAGACCAACAACAACAACAAAAAAAAAACATGACAAAATAAAGTGAAAATAGTATGCTTCAATCTGAAGTCAGGCTCCATTAGTTCTTCCTCTGGATATGAATAACATTTTTCATCATTAGTCTTTTGGAATTGTTTGTGATCATTGTATTGCTGAGAAGAGCTCAGTTATTCATAGTTGATCATAGACCACAACTTCTTCAGTCATTCCATAATGGATGGGCATCCTCTCAATTTCTAATATTTTTCTACCATAGAAAAAGCTGCTATGAATATTTTTGTATCTTTCAGGGATACAGACTTAATAGTGGCATTGCTGGATCCAAGAGTATTCACAGTGGGACTGGTCTTTAGGCATAGTTCTAATAGTTCTCCAAAATGTTTGGATCAGTTCACAAGTCCACCAACAATGCATTAATGTCCCAATTTTCCCCAATCCCATCAAACATTTATCATTTTTTTCATTTTCTGTCATATTAGCCAACCTGATAGGCATGAGGAAGTACCTTAGAGTTGTTTTTAATTTGTATTTCTCTAATCAGTAGTAATTTACAGCATTTTTTCATATGTTTATATATAGCTTTGATTGCTTCTTCATTCAATTGTCAATTGGGGTATGACTTGTATTCTTATAAATTTGACTCAGTTCTACATATATTGAGAAATGAGACCTTTATCAGACACATTGGCTATAAAAATTGTTTTCCAGCTTTCTGATTTCATTCTAATTTTTATTGCCCTAGTTTTGTTTGTGCTAAAACTTTTATATTTCATATAATCAAATTTATCTATTTTATACCTTGTAATACTCTCTATCTCTTTTTTGGTCACAAATTATTTCCTTCTCCATAGATATGACCAATAAACTATTCCTTACTCCCTAATTTGCTTATGGCATCACTCTTTATGTCTAAATCATGTACTTATTTTGACCTCATCTTGGTATATGGTATAATATATTGGTCTATACCTAGTTTCTGCCATACTGTTGTCCAGTTTTCCCAGAATTGTTAAACAAATAATGAATTCTTGTCCCAGAAATTGGGATCTTTGGGATTATTAAGTACTATATTACTATGGTAATTTACTACTATCTTGTGTACTAATCTACTCCACTGATCCACCACTCTATTTCTTAGCCAGTAATAGATAGTTTTAATGAAGTTAGCTTTAATAATATCATTTGAGATCTGATATTGCTAGGCTATCTTCCTTCTAATTTTTTTAACTTTCTGGACTTTTGTATATGCTTCCTTTATTGTTTATTGTATATACTTTATTATTATTTATATACTTCATTGTAGCTAGTGCAAATATCTTCTCTGTTATCCATTTATCATTTTGATTATTGATTACTCACTCAAATAATATAGGGGCAAATAGTTTCAATTGTATACTATATATTTTCCCTCATCTTGTTTGTTTCTTTTTTATTTTTTTTGTTTGTTTTACTAATTCTTATATATACTCTGATGAGGTGATGATCTATCTATATAAATACCTGATAACAGTTATAACTCTCACATCCATAACTAGTCTTTTCTGGTCAATTATTATGTATAATATTTCATTCTTTTAGGGTCTGCTACATGGCACAGTGGATAAAGTACTGAAACTAGAGTCAGTAACACCTGAATTCAAATCTGACCGCAGACACTTACTAGCTATATTACCCTGGGAAAGTCACTTATAACCTTGTTTGTCTCAGTTTTATCATCTATAAAATGAGCTGGAGAAGGAAATGGCAAGTTGGAGAACATTGTACATAGTAACAGCAACATTGTGTGATGATCAGCTTTGTTAGACTTACCTCTTCTCAACAATGCAATGATCTAAGAAAATTCTAAAAGATTCATGATGGAAAATGCTATCCACATCCAGAGAAAGAACTATGGAATCTGAATGTGGATTGAAGCATACCTTTTTCTCTTCCTTTCTTGTGTTTTTTCTCTTTTGTTTTGATTCTTCTTTCACAACATGACTAATGTGGAAATATATTTAATATGATTATATATGTATAGCCTCTATCAGATTTCATGCCATCTTGTGGAGGGGGGAGAAGAGGGAGGGAGGATAATTTAGAACTCAAAATGCTTATAAAAGTGAATGGTTGAAAATTAAAAATAAATAAATTTAATTAAAAAAGAAAGAAAGGAAAAGAAAAAATGATGTTTCTTATTTTCTTTGGATATATTTCTAAACCCATTCTATAAACCCTATTTTTCTGCCTCTCCAACAGAGCCTATGAGTCATGCTGTCATTCAACTATAACTTGTAGTTTCTAAAGTCATTTTTAAAAAACATTTTTCCATATTGATGTGATTCAGCTCTTCCAGTAATATATTTACTCACCGATCTCATTAGATAAGTCTCTCTATACTAATGCTCATACCAGTCTGTTGATGGCCTTAAAACTATGATCCTTAGCAACTTCTGTCTGATTTCCCATGATTCTGATATCATTATTACAGAAGTGAATAACAGCCACTTTTCAATATTTTTTTTCTGAACACCATGTTTTATTATGGATGAATCCTATGAAATGATCAAAATCACAGATTTGAGAATTTCAGAGTTAGAGGTGGCCAGCTCGGCCTAATAATCCAACATACTTACCAAATGCTTACTCTGTGTTGAAAGACCTCCATTAAAGTCATAAGACTTTCTCTACCTGGTGAAACAATTAGGTGTACTTTTAAATGCTTCTAATTTTAGGAAGTTTTTTTTCCTTAAACCAAGCCTAAATTCCTCTTTGAAATTTCTACCTACTAAGACTCAGAGATCTTGTCCTCTAGAACCAAACTGGACAAATAAAATTCCTCTTCCACCCAATAGCATTTCAAGATGGATAAAATAGTTTGTGTTAGGCTTTGGCTAACATACATTTCAACAGAGGGAGCAGGCTCCATGGCACAAGTAGAATTTCAAAAGAAATCCCTGGGCAATGATAACAGCAAAAAATTCAAGGCACAAAGGAACTAAGTAGTTCTATATGATTAGTCCCTTGCCATTCAGGTAGTTAAAGGACTTTGCAGTGGTGACAAGGCACCTGGAAGCTGCAAGGGCAGTTAAAAATGAATGCAATAGGGGCTAGGTGGCGCAGTGAATAGAGCACTGGCCCTGGAGTCAGGAGGACCTGAGTTCAAATCTGGCTTCAGACACTTGACACACTTACTAGCCTTGTGACCTTGGGCAAGTCATTTAACTCCAATTGCCCTCCCCCCCCAAAAAAGCAAAAAAAAAATCAATGCAATTGTACTGAGACCACATTGATCTAGCAGGTGTTCCCCCCCTACCAATCTGCTTTAGGCAGGCCGCAAAGACAGTTCATCCAGTCATGCCCCTATGAGGAGTCACAGGGGATCAAAGGTCTATATACCAACAACACAGAGTATTGTTCTGTGTTTGACATCTGTTTCTTTACAAGCTCAGTAAAACTAGTTTATAAAACTTATTTGTTCCCAACATGGTTGTGTTGTTGTTATTGTGTTTGTCGTTTGTGCTCCAAAAGGGTCATGGCATCAGGGAAATGATGACAATGACTTGCAGTTGATTTTGATTTGAGTGAGGGAGGGTTGTGCAAGGTCATCATCCTCACTTTCTCCTCCAGAGCCAATTGGGTTCAGTGACCAGATATTCATCAGGATGACTGGAGATGGCCCAGGTTGTAATGGGAGACCCCAGTCCTTTTAGGCTAAGGCCTTTTCAGGTTCTCACTTTGAGTGAGGTAATTCTCCATTCAGTGAACTGGCCTCTTCAAGAAGTGAGTCAAGGGATGACCCCTTTAATCCCAAGATGGTGGTACATACCTGTAACACTAGTTACCCTGGAGTCTGATACTGGTGGATCATTTGAGCTCATTGGGAGTTTTGAATTTCTGTGTTACTGGAGCTCATCAGGTATCCACACTAAATCCAGTACCAATATGGTTAGTCCTCAGAAATGGGTAAGTAGCAACAAGTTACCCATGGCCCATGATGAAATCAGAGGAGGTAAAAACATCCATGCCATTCAGTGATGGAATCATGGAATCATGCCTATGAACATCCTGTGGCATGTCCTGCCTGAGCAAGATTAGGGATACCCAGTCTCAAGAAACAAAGACCCTTACTTATATTACATCAGTTGTATACATCAATACATTCCCTGGGTTTAGTTCACTACCTGCCCTTCACTTGCTCAGCCTCCTAACTTAATTTTCCCTGAGACTTTGCTCCTCTTTGGTCATGGTTTCTTCAACCAATCATCATATAACCTGAAGAACAATGACACTACAGAATTCATGTAAAGTTTTCAAATTTGGGGATAAAAATACTTATTTTGCTTTTATCTCAAGAAATTGTAATAAAATTAAGACTGAATTATTACAATAATGGGTATTACATTCACAAAACACTGCTATTTATTGAAATAATTTAATGCAATTAATACTGATCACTTGTTTTGACTGATTACTTAATTTGCTCATTGGGGAATGAAATAATTATCATTCATTAATAAATGATTACTTGTTATTCAGCAATCTGAGTATGAAAGTAATAATTTAAAATGTTGAAAGTGACTTAGAGGTTTTAATTTAAAATCTAGCCTACTATATTAGAATGTAAACATGTCACATTCTTTCTAGTCATTCTCAGAATTAATTTATTCAAATGGACATCACTGCATTGGGCTGAGGAATAATTTAACCTGAGTAATGTATGAGTTAAAAGCATCTTCAAATCAAAGAAACTTAGAGCTGGAAGGGAGCTCAAATGTAACTTAGTTCAATCTTCTTATTTTGCAAATGAGTAAAAAAAATACTGATGAGAATTTTTCAGATGCCAATTTCATTTTTATTAATTTTCTAGTGAACTAGATTAAATTTTGTCCCTTTGGAAACTGATCGAATCATTAATAAGAAAATTTAAAGGTACTTTAAGCAATGTTACTGATGAGAAATTTAGGCATTATTGTGGATGGTGATTATGATGATAGCTAGCATTTTTATCATGCTTTAAGGTCTACAAAATACTTTTCCTATATTATCTCATTTTTTCCTCCCAACAACACTGGGATATAGATGCTATTACAATTCCATTTTAGAGAGGAGGAAACAGAGGCTGTCAGAGAAAAGTGACTTGCCCAGTCATTCAAATATTAAGATCTAAGGCAGAATTTGAATTCAGGACTTCCTTTAGGTCCCAAACTCTGTCGATTATGCCACCTACTTAGCATTTATGGCATATATGGGTCTAGTATTCCAGCATAAACTCTTTGGATTATACTGATTTTTATGTATAAATAATTTCTGATGAATATTAATCATTTGAGTCAAAACAAAATTGATGTCCTGAATTATATTTGGGAAATTGATGCTTTGATTTTTTTCCCTTTCAAAGTGCACTATCCATAATGATTGTCACATGACATATGTTATATATAAGAAAATGTAGAATTACTCAGAAATAATGCTAAGAAATAATTGTGTACATAAGGAAAGGCATGAAGAAAGACAAATCCATTTAATAAGAGTAAGAGTTTAAATGGTAGTTTAGCCAAATTTAACTCTGAAATATTGTGATAATGCCCTCTTTCTAAAGAAAGTATTTGTGTAGTGCTTAGGAACTGACATCATCCAGGTAATTATTTCAACTGACTTCATTTTGCTAATGGGTACCAACTCTAAGATTGTTCACTGAAGTGTGAAGAAAAATATTAATTTGACTGTGTATGGTCTCTATTTCCAATTTTGAAAATTCTAGACAGGGGCCTAATCTTATTAGAGCAAACTTGAGCTTGGCAATCTTAATTAAAATAACAATTTCCTCATACTGAGATTCTGAATTGAAGACCTGAGTTCAGTACCTCAAATGCTTACTTGCCTGTGTGACCCTGTGCATTTCATTTACTTTCTCTGTGGCTCAGTTTCCTCATCTATAAAAGGGGGACAATCAGCATCAATATCACATAGTTATCATTACAGTCAAATGAAATAATACATGTAAAGCACTTTGCAGACTTTAAAACACATCAGAAATGTTACTAATATTGTTACTGCTGTTCCTGCTATTACGATGACTACTACTAGTTTTGTTGTTATTCAGTCATTTTGTTTGTATCGGATATTATGGTTTCATCTGGGGTTTTCATGTAAGTGCTATTGCCATTTCCTTTTCCAGCTGATTTTATAGATGAGGAAACTGAAGCAAATAGGGTGAAGTCACTTCCCTAGGGTCATACAACTAGAAAGTATTTGATGAGGTAGTAAGTATCTGAGGCAAGATTTTAACTCAGGTCCTCCTGACTTCAGGTCCAGTACTCTATTCACTGAATCGCCTAGCTACCATTCCTCCTTCTCCTTGTTTGTCTCCGATAAATTCTAACTACATAGCCTCTTTATGATGTGGATGTGATCATGGAGGTTATGCCAGCAAAACACAACATATAACGGGTTCTACGAAATGGGAAAGTTGCTAGGATAAACCTTTGAGATAGATTCTACTTATTCTTGGAGGACTAGTCAAGCAAAAAGCTTATCAATAAAAATTGGCTGCACAGTGATCTTTTTTTTTTCTTTTTTGATACAGAAAGGAAGTCAGTGAAATAAGAAATGGATTTTTTAAAATCAAAATAGTACTCAGCTTCAGAGTCAGAAGTGTCTCAAAACTGGAAAAAGTGTTCTTGGTTATGAATTTTACTAGATGACTTTTCAGATCTCAACAACACCAAGGTTCTGTCATTCTATGATAGATGTTGAGCCATTAATGATTTCTCCAGTTTTGAATTTAATTTTATGACCATCCATTATCAATCTCTCTTGCCCAAAATAATAGTATCAGAGATTTTACCACAATTTCCTAAAATCTGGGTAAAGTAAATAGAAAATTATTATCATTGATCACCTATCAAAAAGGAAATGAGTCAAGTCTGCCATGAACTAGCATTGCTGAACCCATACTGGCCTCATGGGATCGACTCTTCCTGTTGTGGATGCTTACTATATTACTAAATTTAATGATATATTTTTAGAATTTTTCTAAGAATTAAATTCAAATGTACTGGCCTACTGTTTGTCAATTTCACATTCTTTAACACCTTCCTTTTTAAAAATCAAGACCCATGCCTTTCTCTACTCTTCCATTTTCCTATTATCCCTACTAGTCACTTAGTCTATCTTTTCAATTTAAAGATAATTTTCTTTTGCTGAGAAAACAGAAAGAAAATAAAGGACCTAGATGGCCCCATTCCACTTTCAAAGAGATTTAAATAGAGAGGGGAAAGGGGAGGGGGAGGGGATTGCAGTATTTTAAATTTATTTGATATTGGATTAGAAGGTTTTAGAGGTCAAGTGATGTAATTCTTCCACTATATGACTTTTAGCAAGTGATTTAAATTTTCTGATCTTTGCTTTTCTCATCTGTTAAAAAAGGTAGGATAAAAAAGAAGATAACTGCAATACCTATCTCACAGGATAGTTGTGAGAAAGGTTCTTTGAAAAACTTAAAGTGCTATCTAAATGGGAGCAATAATTAGTCATAAATATTTCTTAGAATGGAGTTGTTATACAACAGACAATAATTTAAGATGCTAGTGGAAGAAATGAACCACATCTATATTTATATTCTCATTACACATTAAACTTAAATGCATAAGGAATTGACAGTTAGATATAAGGACAGCTCATAAGTTATTTTGAGAGAATAAGTTAATTAGTTTAGTTTCACTGTTTGCCAAAAAACAATATGAAGTATCTTTTGGTAAGATACTTGCCCATCAAACCTTATCTTCTCCTTATGGGTATAACCAATATAATAGTGATAGTTGATATTTATACACCCATTTAAGTTTTGCAAAGTACTTTATATGCATTCTCTGATTTGTTCTTCATAGAAGCCCTCTAAACTAGGTTTATTCCAACTTTACAGGTGAGAAAACTGAGGATCAGGGAGATTGTTCACACAGCAAGAAAAAGGCAGGATTCAATCCCAGGACCTCACTAATTACAAATCCAGCTCTCCTTTTACTGAATTATTTTACCTTCTGAAAGACTAACATGAAGAGAATTACAGTTTATTTGCTAACCCACATCACAAGCAACATAACATGAAGAATTAGAGAAGCCTTCTTTAAGAAATTAATTCTACAAATTTCAAAACAATTGTTATTATAAAGAGTTATTTTGCCCAATTATATGCCAGTAACTTTAATAATTTAAGTGAAATGGAACAATATTTACAAAAGTATGCATTGCCTAGATTAGCAGAAAAGCAAAAAGAATATCTAAATAGACCTATTTTGGAAAAAGAAATTGAATAGGCATAAATGAACTTACTAAGAGAAAAGTACCAGGACCAGATGGATTTACAAGTGAATTCTATAAAATATTTAAAGATCAGCTAATTCCAACATTAGATAAGTAATTTGGAATAATAGGTAAAGAAGGGATCCTACCAAATTTCTCTTATGAAACAAATATGGTGTTGATATCTAAACCAGGAAGAGTAAAAACAGAAAGAGAAAATTATAGACCAATTTCATTAATGAAAATAGATGTAAAAATCCTAAATAAAATACTAGCCAAAAATTACAACAATATATTACAAAGATGACCAAGTGAAATTTCCACCAGGCATGCAGGAGTGGTTTAACAAATAAAACTAATACCATAATTGATTACAATAATAATAAAAGTAAAAATATATATAAACATCAAGAGACACAGAAAAAAGTTTTTGATAAAGTTCAACAGTCATTTTTCTTGAGAAAAAAGTTCCTCAAAGCCAAGTCAAACTATACTTTAAAACTCAGTAATTTTCATAAGAAAGTAAATGGGGGGGCGGGAGGGAGGAAAGGAAACACTGCAAAATATGGTATGAAATGATTAACAGTCCCCCTGAGAGGATCCAGACAGCTGTTCGGTTCGAGAGCGGGCTGCGGGTGCCTGGACGGAGCTGACGGCCCAGGGCCAGGCTGAGTCCAGCAGATGAGAGGAGGAGGCGGGGCGCCTCGGGGGTGGCCGGGCCGCAGAACCTGTCTGTCTAGGCTGAGGGGCCGCAGGGCCGGAGTGGAGCAATGCCGTGGGGACCGAGGCGCGCTGGGCCTGGGAGGCTGCCTTCGTCGCGGGCTTCATGCTGGGCCTCACCATGCCCGGCATGAAGCTGACCACCCAGGCCTAATGCAAGATGGTGCTGCAAGGGGCCAAGTACCCCCACTGCGCCGTCAACGGGCTGCTGGTGGCCGAGAAGCAGAAGCTCCGCAAGGAGCAGCCGGCGCACAGAGGCCCCAACCCGCACCAAACCCTCTTCGTGGACTGCATCCTGCTCTTCTCTGGCACCCTGGCGCTGGCCCCCTTGCTGGAGGTGGCCCTCACCTTGATTGATTCATGGTGCAAAGATAATAGCTATGTGATTGCTGGTTATTATCAAGCTAATGAACGTGTAAAAGATGCCAGTCCAAACCAGGTTGTGGAGAACATAGCTTCCAGAATTGCCAAGGGCTTCAATGACACCGCACTCATCATGGCAGACAACACAAAGTTTACAATGGAGTGCATAGAGCCCACTATTCATGTGTATGAGCACCATGAAAACAAATGGCGGTGCAGAGATCCACACTATGATTATTATGAAGACTGTCAGGAAGCCCAGAGGATCTTGGCATCTCTTTTGGACAGCGGGTCCTATGAGACCCTTGTGGATTTTGATAACCACCTGGACGACATTCGAAATGACTGGACAAACCCAGAGATCCATAAAGCTGTTCTACACCTATGTTAGGGAGGCACTCCACTGACTGATTTATGGGCATTTGCACTACAAGAAAGAAATATTTTTAAATGTAAATAGAATAATATCCCATTCCTTGTGTGGAAAGGCAACAGTTTTAAGAAATGGCATGTGACTCAAAAGAGGCAGTGTGTCTAACTGGCCGTCTTTTTAAAAGAAAGATCTTCAGAGGAGATACAGGCTGTTAAATCTAGCTATTCTTTCCCAGTTGTACATTGCTCTAACCTTCAAAATCAAAGCTATTTCTGCTTGTCTAAGATTGTTCCTATTAAATGATTTTAACTAAAAAGAAAAGAAATGATTAACAGAAGAAGGACAAAGACTTGTAAATTACAAAGAAATCTTACAAATACGCTATGAAAAAACTCATTATACTTTAACAGATACAAATGGTTACACAGTTCACTTTAGAATCAACTGTATAGCCACCCATTAGTCAAATTAGAAAAATAAGGTACTGTGTATCCTCAATAAAATTCCAGTCCAATTTGATTGAACAAACTATTCACTCTAAAAAAAAAAAAAAACAACAAAATGGGAAATAGACAAAAGTGATTATATTGAATCTGTAATCATTTGTCACAAGTATTTAATTGAGGTAAAACAGTCATCACAACGAAGATATAAAACAAACCAAGAAACCAGTTCAGCTTGAAAACATTTTCTCTCTTTGCCAAAAGGAAAGATATAACATCGGGGAGACTATAAACTACATAGATCCAAGTGATCAAGTTCTTTTATGTTTTGGTGAAAATGACTTTTCAACACACTCACCACAAGAGGTAAATCACTTTACAGTGAAAGGATACACAGACTTGAAAGCCATAAGACATGTAACTATAACAAGATCTCAGAATACTCAGCACTGGAATATTTGAGAGGCTTATCCATCCACCTAAGCATTCCTTAGCTTTTGAATAAGACTTAGATTAAGAAGCTACTCTTATAATAGTCATATTATCCAGCTGATAAACAGACCTATAAACCATAGACTATAAAGCAGAAGGAATCAAAATGTCAGGTTACTCAAAGGTCCATAAAAGGATAGACTATGGTTAGGTAGGTACAAATACATTGAGGGAGGGTATGGACTTGGATTGAATTATATTGGTAATTTTCAAAGAATTTAAATAGTAAGACATTTGTTAGAAGGATATAGAATAAGGTATGAGAAAAATTGTTAAATATATTAAGGAAAAGAATACCCATTGGATAATAGGATTTAGATTTAGAGCAAGGAAAAATCTTAAAGGTTATCTAGTAAAAATCTCTTCATTTTTACTTTGAGGAAATGAGACCGAGAGAGGTTAAATGACTTGCCTAAGTTGAATAGAAGAACTCATATTTGAACTTAAGACTTGTGCAACCCTGGATAAATCACTTAACCTTTTTTCTTCAGTTTCCACAACTATAATATGGAGATATTAATAGCACCTACTTCACATGGTTGTTGTGACAACCAAACTGGATATTTCTAAAGCACTTAGTACAGGGCTGAACCCATAGCAGGTGCTTAATAAATGCTTGTTCCTTTGCTTCATCAGCAGTAATGTGCTGGTAAATGTATAATAGCCAGCTTTCCTCTCCCACTTGTACTGATAACATTAAAATTTAATCTGTATTATTAAAATTTTAGATTTTTAAATTTGTTAAGTCTATACAATAAAAAAACAATAAATCAAGCACCAATCTGTAGCATTTTCTCATTTCTGAAATGTAAATACTCACAATGAAAATTTAACAATCATTTCACCCATGCCGCTTCTAACTGGCTCAAGAATAACATTACCTAGGGGGAGCGGAGCCAAGATGGTGGAGTAGAAACAGCTCATCCAAGCCACTCTGGCCCCAGATTCCCCCCAAACTATGTAAAAGGGGACTCTAAACAACTTCTGGAGCCCCAGCACCCACAGAACGACACAGAGAAGCTAACCTCCCACTGAGGACAGCCCAGCAGCCCTGCAGGAAGGACCAGTGCAGTGGTCTGGGACCTGGCAGCGTGCAGCGCGCTGAGCGCAGGAGCCTAGGCTAGCCCAGGTCCGCATGAGCTGAGGTTTTAGCCCCAGGGCGGCAGGGCCAGCAGCCAGCTGGAGGAACCCCAGAACACCAGGAGATGTGGCGACTCCAGAATTATCAACATAGACTTGCCTAGGACAAAGTAAGAGGTTAGTGTCCTATGGACTTTGGGACTGGTATTAGGGAATGCATCAGCTCCCTCCCCTGGGGGCTAGAAGCCACTGAAGACAAATGCCATTTTGTAGTTTTCAGAGGCAGCTCCTGCTCCCAGCCTGCAAATTTGTAGGGAGATCCAGCGATCAGTCTTGGGGGGTAATCGCTCTTGCTTTAACCTCCCCGGATCTGGATTGTGATCTAGGGTGGAAGTCGTGGGTGGGTTTACAGCTTGCCAGAAAGGGAAGTTGCCCCCCACACATTTGGGACCAAAATTCCTCTAGCTGGCCTTAAAGCCATAGTGTGCCAACAAGCCCAAAAGTGAAGTAATTAAGCAGCAACATGCCAAGGCAAAGGAAACAGAAAAATGCAACCCTAGACTCCTATTTTGGGGGCATAGAGCAGGAAAAGGACTGTGAGGTCAGAAGTCTGCTCCAAAAGCCCCAGGGGAAAACATGAGTGGGTTGCAGGCCATAGAGGACCTTAAGAAGGACTTTAAAAATCAAATAAGAGAAGTGGAAGAAAAATTGGAAAGAGAAATGAGAAGGATGCAGGAAAAGTATGAAATGAGGGTCAACAGCCTGACTGAGGAAAACAACACCTTAAAAAATAGACTAACTTAAATGGCAAAGGAGGCCCAAAAGGTCAATGAGGAGAAGGATGCCTTAAAAAGTCGAATTTGCCAGATGGAAAAAGAATCTCAAAAGTTCACTGAGGAGATTCACTCCTTCAGAGTTAGACTGGAGCAAATGGAAGCTAATGACTTTATGAGAAATCAAGATGCTGTTAAGCAGATCCAAACAAATGAAAGATTAGAAGGCAATGTGAAATATCTCATGGAAAAACCACTGACCTGGAAAATAGATCCAGGAGAGACAATTTAAAAATTATTGGACTACCTGAAAGCCATGATCAAAGAAAGAACCTAGAAATCACCC
>WOXC01006247.1:0-108865 GCA_011680675.1 Gymnobelideus leadbeateri
AAAATAGATATGATATACCTCTGGAAAAAGTTGGAAAAGAAGAGAAAGGAATGTATCTTTTCTCCAATTCTACATGACACTTTCACAAAAAAAGGTCATGTTTTAAGGTATAATAACCTCATTAACAAATTCAGAGGAGAAATATTAAATGAACCCTTTTAAGACTATAATAAAACAAAACACATTCAATTAAGGTTCATGAAAACATAGATTAATAGTTAATTGGAAACTAAATAATCTAATATTTGACTGCGTGGGCCAGAGAATAAATGGTAGAAACAGTCAATAATTTCATTAAAGAAAATGATAGTGAGAAAACATACCAAAATTTGTGAGATGCAGCCAAAGTTGTACTTAGGGGAGATTTTAAATCTATAAATGCTTATCTCAAAATAACAACAACAGATCAATAAATTGCACATGCAATGAAGAAATACTAGAAAAAGAACTAAAGAAAAATTAAACACCAAATAGGAAATCCAGAAAAATCAAAAAACGTCAATCAAATTGAACTTAAAAATGAACTAATAAATAAAACTTGGAGTTGATTTTGTGGGGAAGAAACAATGAAATAGATACTACTTATTAATTTGATTAAATACAATCGAGAAAACTAGTTTACCAGTAAGAAAAATGTAAATGGTGAATGCCCTACCAACAAAAAGGAAAAAAATCTGACAATCTAAGTTAAATGGATGGTTATTTAAAAAAAATGTTGCTCAGATTAAAAGAAGAGGTAATAAAATACTACCTCTATCTTTGAAAAAAATGGGACAACCATAAGAGATTTCCCTAAAAAATAATCCCTAGGATCAGCAAGATTCACAGGTGAATTATATTCTTCATGCTTTTCCTTCATAACTCTCATTTCTTTTCCCAATTTTTCTTCTATCTCTCTTGATTTTTAAAATCCTTTTTAAGCTCTTCTAAGAGGACATTTTGGGCTTGAGATCAATTACCATTCCCATTTGAGTCTTCTCATAAAGGCTTTTTGAGACCTTTGTCTTCTTCTGAGTTTGTATTTTGATCTTTCCTGTCACCACAGTAGCTTTCTATGGTCATGAGATTTTTTTTTAAAGTTGAGCTCTGCTCCTAGGGTATAGTGGGAACTGTTCCAAGCTACTTGTACTGGTTGGGGGGGTGGGGTGAGGTTCACTAACTGCACTGGGGCCTCTTGGGGCTGGCAGTGTGCCCACTGCAGTATGGTGGCCAGGCCTAGTCATGCCTGTTGTGCCCTGGGTTCTGGGACTGGCAGTTTGCCTGCTGTGCATGGGTTAGAGGCTTGCCACTAGCCTGCTGAGCAGAACCTCAGGGCATCCCTTGCTGCTCTGTGCTGTGCTTAAGAGACCTCTGCTGTTTGCCTGGACACCCATCTGCACTGGCTGCACTCACCTTTTACCCAAGCAAAACAGATCTTTCCCCAAATCCTTGCAACTTCTCTTGGGCTGGAAAATTGTTTCACTCCATCTTCTTGTGGATTCTGTTGCTCCAGAATCTGTTTAGAGGCCTGATTTAACGTTGTTTCTGAGATAGACTGGAGCGAGCTCAGGCAATTTTCTGGCATCTCTCCTCCATGGAGGCTCTATCCCACCCCCACAAGTGAATTATACCAAACATTTAAAGAACAATTAATTCCAATACCACATAAACGATCTGGAAAAATTAGCAAATGATTAGTCTTACTAAATTCCTTTTATGACACAAATAGGGTACAAATTCTTAAACAAGAAAGAGCAAGGACAAAAAAAGAGAAAACTAGAGCCCAATTTCTCTAATGAACATTGCTGCAAAATTTTAAAATCAAATACTAGTAAGGAGATTACAGCAATGTTTCAGAAAGATCATAGAGCAGGACCATGTGGGATTTGTTCCACGAATGGACAGCTGGTTCAGTATTAAGAGAACTATCAGCAGAACTGATCAGATCATGTGATCATCTTAGTAGATGAGGAATTTTGGCAAAATGCAATTCTCATTTTTATTTAAAAGACTCTAGAGCCTTTTTTCAGTCGGCGGCTGGCTCTGGCGTCCTCACACGCTGCGCTGTTTCCCTACCCCAAGCTCAGTTCCTCCATTGCCTGCCTCCCACCACCACCGTGGGCTTCGGAGATCTCAAGACACCCGCGGGTCTGCAGCACCTCAATGTCTTCCTGGCGGACAAGAGCTATATCGAGGGGTTTGAGCTCTCCCAGGCTGATGTTGCAGTATTTGAAGCTGTCTCGGGCCCTCCTCCCGCCGACCTGTACCACGCTCTCCCCTGGTATAACCACATTAAGTCCTATGAGAGGAAGGCCAGCTTGCCAGGAATAAAGAAGGCTTTGGGCAAGTATGGGCCAGCTGATGTGGAAGATACCACCGGAAGTGGAGCTACAGATAGCAAAGATGATGATGATGATATTGATCTCTGGGTCTGATGAGGAAGAGGAAAGTGAAGAAGCAAAGAAGCTAAGAGAAGAACCCTTGCTTAGTATGAATCAAAGAAATAAAAAACCTGCAATTGTTGCCAAGTTTTCCATCTTACTGGATGTGAAACCTTGGGATGATGAGACAGATATGTCGAAACTGGAGGAATGTGTCAGAAGCATTCAGAAAGATGGCTTGGTCTGGGGATCTTCTAAACTTGTTCCAGTGGGATATGGCATCAAGGAGCTTCAGATACAGTGTGTGGTTGAAGATGATAAAGTTGGTACAGATATGCTAGAGGAATGGATAACTGCCTTTGAAGACTATGTGCAATCCATGGATGTGCTGCCTTCAATAAGATCTAAAACCTACTGTCCTCAAAAATTACATTTAAATAAAAACATTTGCAAGCAAAAAAAAAAGACACTAGAAAGAATATGAGTAAATGAAGCTTTCATAAAGTAAGTAGTATGAATTTAAAATCATCAGCAAGCATTATCTGTAATGGGAATGAGCTAGAAGCCTTTCTAATAAGATCAGGAGTGAAGCAAGGATGTCCATTAGGATCACTTATTATTCAATAACATACTTTAAACACTAGCTATAGCAATAAGAGGAATACAAGAAAAAAAGGAATTGCAAAAGATAAAGAAATCTATCACTTTTTGCAGAATCAACTTAAAGGCTAGTCAAAACAATTAGAAACTTTAGTATAGTTGCAGAATATAAAATAAACCCCCTCAAATTATAAGCATTTCTATGTATTACCACTATGTGAACACACACACACAAACACTTTTTACAAAAATCAAGTTTTACAAAAAAACATGTAAACAACTGGAGAAATATTAATCCCTCATGGGTAAACTAAGCCAATATGAAAAAAATGACAATTCTACTCAAATGTCTTATAATCTGCTTACTCTGTGTCATATAAATTAAACTACCAAGAATTATTTTATAGAACTAGAAAAGAATTAATAAGAAAAATATCTGGAAGAAAAAAGTCAAGAATTTCAAGGGAATTGATAAAAAAGAGAATGAAAAATGTCTGAAGGAAGGTAGCCTAGGAGTACCAGATCTCACACTATATTACAAAGCAATAATCATGAAACCAATCTGGTACTGGCCAAGAAATATAGGGGTGGGCACTTGGAATAAATTAGATATACAAGGCACAGTAGTGAACGACCATTAGAGTAAGATAATCCCAAAGAAGCAGGCAGATTTCAGAAAAACCTGGAAAAACTTACATGAACTGATGCTTTCACAAACCATCCTGCTTGTGACTTATACAATGATAATACTCCATCACAAACATATGTCACAACTTCAACCAATCTCCAAGTGATGGTCATCTCCTCAATTTCCAACTCTTTGCCACCAAAGAAAGAGCAACTATAAATATTTTGTACATATGAGTGCCTTTCCCTTTTCTATGTCTTTGTAATACAGACCTAGTAATAATGTTGCTGCATGAAACTATATGCATTGTCTTATAGTCCTTAGGGTATGGTTCCAAATTGTATTCAAAATGACTAGATTAATTCACAAATTCCCCAACCATGCATGTTTCCCAATTTTTCCACATCCCTTCCAACATTTGTCAATTTCCCTGTCATATTTGTCACACTGATAGGTATGAGAAATGTTTTAATTTTTATTTCTCTGATCAATAGTGATTTAGGGAATTGTTTAGTATGGCAATTGAAAGCTTTCATTTCTTCTTCTAAAAACTAACTGATCATAAAATTGGCTATTTTTTCAATTGAGGAATGACTCATTTTTAAAAATAAATTTGTCTCAGTTCTCTCTATACTTGAGAATTGAGTTCTTTGTCAGAAAAAAAATTTGATGCATTTTTCTGCTCTAACTTCTTGCTTTCCTTCTAACCTTATCTGCATTTTTCTGTGAAATATTTTAATTTTAATATAATAAAAATGCCACAAAGAAATAATAAAATTTTAGAAATCTGCTAAGAAATCTGCCAAAAATAATAAAGATCTTCATGTTTTGTTTTGTCTTACTTAACCAATGGCAAGGGGAAGGGAATTGATTATATTATCCACATATACCATCCTTATTTCTGGAGCATTCATTTCCCAAAAGTTTCTAAAACATCTTCTCTTCTTTATCCAATGACTTCAAAATCCATACACCCAACATTTTTTACATGTAAGGAGAAGCATTTCCTATTTACTCAGCCACGGGATAACTAATTTATAATTCTTAGTTTAAGTGAACACTATGGTTTTTTCTTCAATTTTTGTTTACTGAGATATTAAGTCTTAGAGAACAGGAGTATTTTATACGCTGCCCAGTACTTGACAAGGCTCACTCAGGTTGAAACAAGAGCTTGGACCATCCATAGATATATTGTGTAAGCAGGGATTCTGTCCTTTCTTCCAACTTATTTATTTATTTTTAGTTTTCAACATACATTTCCATAAGATTTTTAGTTAAAAATTTCCTCCCTGTTTTTCCCCTACTGCCACCTAAGATAGGAAGCCCACTGAATACCCCTTCCCCCAGTCTGCTCTATCTTATATCCTCTCTCATACCCTCTCTAACTTTCTAGTAGGGCAAGATGGATTTCTATACCCCAGTGCCGGTATATCATATTCCCCAGTTGCATGTAAAAACATCCCAATTAAAATATTTACATTTGTTTTTAAAACTTTGATTCCCAGACTCTTTCCCTTCTTCCCATCTCACCCACCTCCACTGGGAAGATAAGCAATTCGACATAGGTTGTACATGTGTAATTATGCAAAACATTTCCATAGTAGTTATATTGTGAAAAACTAACTACATTTCCCTCCATCCAATCCAGCTTCCCACTTATTCGATTTTCTACTTTGACCCTGTCATTTTCAAATGAATGTGCTTCTGACTACCTTCTCCCCCAATCTGCCCTTCCTTCTATCATCCCTCCTCTTATCCCCTTCCCCCATACTTTCCTGTAGGGTAAGATACCCAATTGAGTGTGTATGTTATTCCCTCCTTAAGCCAAATTCAATGAGAATAAGCTGACCCATTGCCTTTCACCTTCCTGTTCTTCCTCTCCATTGTAACAATTTTCTCTTGTCTCTTTTATATGAGATAATTTACCCTATTCTATCTCTCCCTTTCTCCTCCCAATATATTCCTCTTTTACCTCTTTATTTTTTTAAATATCATCTCTTCCTATTCAACTGATCCTGTGCCCTCTGTGTATACATGTACACACATATACACACACTCACATATGTATTCACACAAACATATACCCTCCTATTCATACATATATATGTGTATATATATATGTATATATATATATATATACATATATATTCTCTTCAACTATCCTCATACTGAGAAAAGTCTCATGAGTTACAATTATCATTTTCCATGTAGGAATATAAATAGTTCAACTTTAATAAGTTCCTTATGATTTCTTTTTCCTGTTTATCCTCTCATGCTTCTCTTGCTTCCTGTATTTGAAAGTCAAATTTTCCATTAAGCTCTGTTTTTTTTCTTCAAGAATACTTGAAAGTCCTCTATTTCACTGAATGACCAATTTTCCCCTGAAGCACTATACTCAGTTTTGCTGGATAAGTGATTCTTGGTTTTAATCCTAACTCCTTTGACCCCTAGAATATCACATTCTAAGCCCTTTGATCCCTCAGTGTAGAAGCTGCTAGATCTTGTTTTATCCTGACTGTATTTCCACAATACTCAAATTGTTTCTTCCTGGCAGCTTGTATATTTTTGCCTTGACCTGGGGAACTCTGGAATTTGCTTTTGATATTCCTAGGAGTCTTCTTTTTGATATCTTTTCCAAGAGGCAATCATTGAATTCTTTCAATTTCTATTTTGCCCTCTGATTCTAGAATATCAGGGAAATTTTCCTTAAGAATTTCTTGAAGGATGATGTCTAGGTTTTTTTTTTTTTTGATCATGGCTTTCAGGTAGTCCAATAATTTTTAAATGGTCTCTTCTGGATCTGTTTTCCAGGTCAGTGTTTTTTCCAATGAGATATTTTACATTGCCTTCATTTTTTTTTTTCTCATTTGTTTGGATCTGTTTTATAGTATCTTGATTTCTCATAAAGTCATTAGCTTCCATTCATTCCAATCTAATTCTGAGGGAATTATTCTCTTCAGTGAGCTTTTGAAACTCCTTTGGTCAGGGCCTGCACAGCTCATGCAAGACTGCTCTTGGCTCCCAGCCCTGTGTGATAGACCCTTCCTGTCAGCCTGACAAGGTGCTTTCAATAGGAGATTTGTTTCTTTCTGTTACTTTGTGGGTTCTGTAGTTCTAAAATTTGTTGAGAGTCATTTTTTTACAGGTGTTGGAGGTGGTTGGAGCAGGAGCTCAATTGAGTTCCTGCTTTTACTCCAGCATCTTGGCTCTACCCTCCTCAAATCCAGGGATTTTGTCTTAAGCATGTTGCTATCATTCAATTGTGTCCAACTCTTTGTGACCCTGTTAGGCGGTTTTGCTGGCAAAGATACTGGAGTGGTTAAACATTTCCTTTTCCAACTCATTTTACAGATGAGGATACTGAGGCAAATAGGGTTAGTGAGTTGCTCATGATCACACAGCTAATTTCTGAGACCAGATTTGAACTGATAATTCTTCATAGCTCCAGATCTGGCACTCTATCCACTGAGCTACCTAGCTGCCCTGAACATATCCCTACTTTATTTGGGGTGTTCCTTTATATCTTCTTATGAATTTACAGGTGACACTTCAAAATCAAGACCTGTCTGCCCTATTTTCCTGCTTATTTCAAAATCTAACTGTCTTCAAACCAACAAGTATTTATTAAGCCCCTATCATATGCAAGCCATGGCAGTATAAAGAGAAAACAAAAAAAAATCAAAACACAAATCTCTGTGTATGAATTTGAGGAAGGAAAATAATATCAAGAAATAGGTTTTCTATAGGAAGTAACATGGTAACTTAACCTTGAAGGAAGTTTCAAATTATAAGAAGTGGATTTAATAAAGTAGTTATTTAGGGATATAATGGTACATCAATGCAAAGGCCTGGCAGTAGGATATAGAATGTCTTATTTGAGGAACATAAAATAGGCCATTTTGGCTATTACCTGGAGGTAGTGAAGGAAATTAATGCCAAAGAAGTCTGGATAAATAAATTGGAGATTGCAAAAAAGATTTTAAATTAAAAGATTAATTTATATTTTATTTTACTGAAAATTGCAAGCCACGGAATATGTTTTTTTATGTACAGGAGTGACACGTTCGTTCCTTCTCTTTTGAAAGATCATTTTGGCACCGGAGAGGTCAAAAAGGTAAACGGAGGAATCTGGAAGTCTAATAAGGAGGCTATTAATAGAGAAAGTAGAGAAGCCAAAGACTAGTCTTTATCCCAGTCATTCAGTTTTCCATCTTATTACAAAGTTAACCCCTAATCAATTAACCAATAAATTAATCAACAAACATCTATTAATAATCTATTATGTACCAGGCACTGTGTAAAGAGATTAGGATAGAAATACTAAAGTGAGACTGTCCTTTCCCCTAAATAGTTTACATTTTAACAGGAAGATGGACCTGTTCACAGATAAGAAAACATCTGTATGAATATGTAGCTGGATAATAATTGCAACAATGTGCATTTTTTTGTGACAACAATAAGGCATCATGGTAGATTACCTGCTGTGGAAAGGGGATTCAGCCTTCTGAAGCCTGTCAAGTTGTATAAACTGATCATCATTTTCCAACTGTCTCCATACTCACAAGTTGGGCTACAGGCACCTAGCATACTGGACACACCTGCCCCCAGGATAGTGTATGGCTATCTGGGATCACCCCCAGTTGATGTTTTGCTCCTTAAGTCCATTTCTTCAGCTTCCTGATCATTACTCCAACTGTAAGGTGTCAGACCATCGAAAGGGATGGTCCTATCTCCAAGAAAATTACTAAGATTCTGAAGAAAAAGAATACCCTTTAACTCCATGGTTCTCGGATCATATCATATCTCTAATATGTGGCAAAGGGGATTCTTGATTGTATACAGTTTGGGTTAGTAGAAAAAGTTAGCAAATAGATTTTATTCTTTGTACAAGATGCCATACTATTTTTATGGGGGATGGGGTTTAATAAATCCATAAAATTACCTTGGTTTCCAACGTGTTATTTTCCATTTGAGGATGATAGTTTGCAATAGAGTAGTGTGAAATGAACATTAGAAATACACTGTACAACAGAGAATAAAGAGATAAAGGAAACATCCAAATAACATGTTGTAGGGCAGTCTGAAGAGGAAATAACATTTTCTTTGGAGGAAAGGTAGAGGAGGTCATGAAGAATGTGGTGCCCAAACTGAACTTTGGAGCAAGGGAAAGGCTTTGAAAGTGAGAGATAAGGAGTTGGGCTCATTCCAAGCCCTGGTGAAGGCCTGAGCTAATGTATGACTATAATTATCACCTCTCTAGTCCTGATAATAAGTATGTCACTTTCATTAGCTTTCTTTGTGAGGATCAGAGATAGGCAAAAGTGATTACTATATGAATTATAATATTTTAGACTCCTTTTATTTGTTTTTCATGAAGAAATTCATCCTGTAATGTGACTATGGACAATTGGACTGTGCTTTATTGAGTGGCTAGTAATAGATTTGTAAGCACCGTACTACCCCCCCCCCCCGACCACACACACCTTGCACACTTCAAAGAGATTTATTTTGTTACTTTTTTCCAATCTCAAAATGGTGCCTCTGCTTGCCTAACTTGTATATCTATACTCTCAAACAAATGCACAATACTTAGCATTGCTAGACTTGCCAGGCCCCTGACCAGAGCCATATGTTTTAACATATGTCTCTCCTTTAAGATTGGAAAATGCAAGTTCCCATGAATTTTGAGTGAATCAGAAGAAAGCATTCTAGATGAGATCAGAGGATCATGTGCGTATTTATTTCAAAAGGCATCTCAGGTGTCATCTTGTTCAAATTCCCTCACTTTACATATGAGGATACTGAGTCCCAGATAGACTCAATAATTTGGCAAAGGTAGTATAGGAGGGAAGTTGGAGCAATGGAATTTGAAATCAAATCCTCTGTTTCCAGAGTTAGTTTCCTTTCCCTGTTTTCCAATTCAGGTAAAAAATTCTGTACATGATTTTTAGCACTCTCATAGAAATCAAATGGCAGTCAGTGTGCCTTTGAAGGCAAGGGTGATTATTACCAAGAATAAGGCACGGAAAGGCTGGTGTTGGGGAATTCTAAATAGACTCATACATTTGAAACCTTGTGGTCATATTCGATTTGGAACATTGTGCTATATAACTTTCAAATGAATATATGTTTCCAGCTGTGGGCCAGCTGTATAGCTTCTCTATAACTCTGTTGGGTTTATGATTTACCTGAAAAAAAAAACCCCACAACAATAACACGTGAGTGTCAGGCAGAACCACTGAGTGTGCCTAGCTCATTCAACTGTCGGAGTTTCAAAGCCTATAAATACAACTGCCAATTAGAATCAAGAGTATGGCTTTTCTCTCGCTTCCTCTTCTTTGGGTCAGCCAGTAAGCACAGTGGGAAAATGAAATAAAGAATATGTCCCATTTCTTAATAACATGATTTAGATACTATGGTTTCTGCATTATAAGTTTTGATAGGCAACACACTGCAAAACTTAGAGGGCCAAATTATTAATAGCAAGAACAAAATTCACAAATTTCCCTTTTTATACACTGAAGGAGAAAAAAGCAATCTGAAGCTCAACCCTGCATGATTGGGAAAGCAAAGATACTATAGAATGAGAATTCATGAGGCACCATGTAACTCTGGGGGATGAAATACATCTATTTTTGAATTGTGTGTGTAAATGGATGGTCTTGAAAGCTGGTATTTTTCATTTCTAGGCAATGGAAATTAAGCTTGCAGCTGTGGGGTCTGACAAGCATCCATAGGAAAAACCCAAATGTGGGTAGCCAGGACTTACTGGGGAAGTGAGATTATTGATGAGTTTCCTCACTGACTTGGAGGCATCCTGTTGTTCAGGAGACAGAGGAACAGATGCATGTGATAAGTGCCTCCCTCCCCAGCGAACTTCCCATTGTGGAAGCCATCACAGTTAGATAATGTAGACATTAAGCATTCTGGCACTCTGCCCAGTGCTGACATTTCAGGAAATATCTGGGTAGTAGTCAGAGTGACATCTGTAGGACTGCTAAAAAGCTCAGTCCTTGAAGTGCTGTCTGAAGATGACTGAATGTTCTAATTATTCAAAACCTGGTACCCACCATCTTGAAAACTCCACACATTGGCCTTCAGTCCTCATTGACTTTGATGATACAGAAAAAAATAGCAGTAAAAGCCTCAAATGAGGTCCCTAGGCTACAGTCACAGTCCACTTTGGACAGAGTTCAAAATAGATTATCTTTATACTGAACTCTTCAGTAAATCTACACTTTATCATTCATAGAATATACATTTGAAATGACCTCAGAGGAGATCTAGTCATAAAACCTCATTCTCAACATGAGGAAAGGGGAGCCTGGAGAACTTAAGTGAGTTCTCTAGAGTGGTATGGGTTTTAAATTGCAAAATTGGAATTTCAGTTCTCAGACTTTATTGGCCATGATAGACAAATGCAGTGGATCTGGAGATTTTGTAAAAAGCTTCCAATCCCTCCTTCAACCCAAATGACTTGTTTGTCCTTGGTATACTTAATATATTCGCATGGGCTTCAATTTCCTTATCTGTAAATGCAGTGCATTGGACTAGATCAGAGTTGTGTGTCAAAGTCATGGCCAGGCAAGCAGAATGCAAAACTCCCAAGTGTGAGCAAAACAAGATTAAAATGTAATTAAGAAATGTTTAACAATAATAAAAATACAGTACAAGATGGGTAATGTTAATTGCAGTTTTCTAAGCTAATATGTGGCTCACAAGTATCTCTTTCTACTAGAATTTGACATTATTGGACTAGATAGCACTGAGGTCTCTTCCCATTCTAAATCTCTGATACTCTGATCCTATTATCATATTATTTCAAACAATGCCTATTTCAATGCATCTACAATGTAGTCAATGTCTAATATTGTTTTTATACTACAGAATTTGTGGGCAGGAGAGAGAACTAGAGAGTCTGGTAAGACCTCAGTAGGACAGGATCATTCACTTGAGGGCAATAGGGTTATCATGGTGAATTTCCCTATATGTCTTTTTTTGTGTTTCCCTTTGATGCCTGTTCATTTGAGATGTATCCCCTTAACAGAATGTAAACTAGTAGAAGGCAGAGACTATTTCATTTTTGCTTTTGTAAATATGTAATATTGTAATAATAATATATGTAATACATATGTAAATATGTATATACATATATCTATCTCAAGAAATATGATCCCCATTATACACAGGAAGTCATGAATAAAGAATGTGCTGCATTAATCATGTTGCAAAAAAAAGGAAAATGAAGAGTCTAAAAATATGCTTCAATAGTAGTCAGAGTCCATCACTTCTGTATCAGGAGGTGGATAGTATTTTCATGATTAGTCCTTTGGAATTGTCATGGATAATTGTATTGACAAAAGTTTCTAAGTTTTTCACCGTTGATTATGGTCTTGTTACTATGTAGATGGTTCTCCTGTTTTTGCTCACTTTGTTTTTTATCAATTAATATATTTTTGCAAGTTTTTCTGAAATCAACTCCTTAATCATTTCTTACAGAACAATAGTAGCCAGTCTCCAAATGATGCAAAGCTCTTAGTTTCTAATTCTTTGCCACCATAAAAAAGAATTCTATAAACATTTTTGTGCGTACACATTCTTTTCCTTTTATCTCGTGAAGAACAGACCTGGTATTGCACATAATTTTGTAGCCCTTTCAGGATAGAACCAAACTGTGTTCCAGAATTTTTGGACAAGTTCACAGCTTCATCAATGGTACTTTAGGGTTCCAACCTTTCTTCACCCTCTCCAGTGTTTGGTCAACTAGATTTATTAGGGTGACACAATAAATAATGATGAAATAACATTTGATGCAGTGGGTTGTGCTGAAAAAAGAATTAAATCATTTAAAGTATGTGGCATGTGGTTGAGGCAGAAGTGACCCTGTGTCACAAAGTCAGGCTTGGGTATATTTCTGACAGCATTTTATGTGCTTTTCTTAATTCTCTTGGGTGAGTCTATGCCAGGGGTCATAATCTCCCAGCCATCCACCATCAAAAGAATGGGATACATTGATGATTCCAGGGTAAATGCATTTGAGAACATGTTTTTCTTGCTTATTCAAAATCTGACCCAATATCTAAAAATGTTAGTATTTTAAAAGAAAATTGAAGACAATTTCTCATCAGCATTGTGTTCAGAATTTGAACATTAATATTTTTGCCAAAACAAACAAATTTTCTTTAAGCAAAGAGAGAATGTGGTAACAGGAACTTTATTTCCAAAGATTTCAGTTAATCTTTCATGAGAAAATCAATACAGGTTATAAAGATATTTTTCTCAATTTGACCATAATTGCAAAATATTGGGGACATTCATAAATAAACAAAACATTAGCAAAGTTCTATCATTTCTCATGTAAATGCATCCCACATGGTTTTATACTGTGGTTCTTCATAACATTTTTATGTATTCAAAAGTTTTCATATTTATGAACTATCCAGTAGTTACTCTACCATATATTTCCATTTATATCTTTCACTTTACTTCCTAATACCAGATTCTATCTATAGTAAGATGTTGAGATATGATATGAATCATTCTCCAGAATTCCAAAGTATTTGTGGTTCAATGTTGGAATCATGTACAATGATACAGTTCCCAACTCATATATGCATGTCCATCTTTCATAATTTATGTTTCTGTCCTGTTAGAATTCAACATAAGACATAGTGTTATGTTGGGCTGGTGTTCTCCTAGGAGTTAATTACTTTAAGGGTGCTTTTAAAACAGTACAGTGCTTGTTATCAACTCATTTCAAGACATCCTACCATTCAATGAGATCACAGTGAATTATGTTCGTTGAAAAATATCAAATTATAATCAGTTGGTAGGGCCAAAGGGGAGATGAGCTCTGATTTATTTCTACATGATTGACGTTACTGTTATTGTTTGCTTATCATTATTATCATTTGCTACTAAATACATTTCAAAATTATTTCCAGGAATTAAAGATTCTTAGCCACCTATTGTGATTATAATTTGTCAACCTTTTATTTCCTTTATTACATATGTATATACTTTATGATATAGCCAAACCGAACTATTCTCTATTCCTTGAAGATACCTTGAGAATTCTAACATTTAGGCAATTTGCTCATGCTGTCCCTTATACCTAGAATGCCCTTCTTTCCTATGTTTGCATCATAAGTTCCTGATGAATTTTGTAAACATAAGACAAATGTTGGCCATTCCTTTCAGTAAATGTAGCACTATACCTTGCAACTACTTAAAATGGGAATGTTGTTCAAGTAGAGTTTAGAATTGGCATCTTATCACTTATTCTTTTGTAGGCCTTTCATTGGGCAGGTAGGTAGCACAAAGGAGAGAACATTAGAGTTGGAATTAGCAATGCTCACCTTATGAGTTCATATTGAGCTTCAGAATCTTACTAACTTATGACCCTAGAAAAGTCACTTAACCCTGTTTGTCTCAGTTTACAAAAAGAGTTGGAAAAGGAAATGGCAAACCACTCCAGTATCTTTGCCAAGAAAACCCCAAAAGGGATCATGAAGAGTCAGACATGACTATACCAACAGAACATAGACAACACAGACTTCTTATTGTATTTTTATTTACTCCTCTTTGATGAATTTATTGTGAATTATTTCATATTATACTTATTTGCGTACCTGTTTGGTTCTACAAAAAACTGTTAACTCCACTCAGTCTGGACCAAAACCTTAGATACACTTTCTAATAGGCCTAACCCTATAAAGTCATCTTCTCACATTATGCACTCAATAGATGTTTGCTGGACTAAATTTAATTTAAAGGAAATTTCAGGGTTGTACAACTAGATGATAACTCAGAGATGATATAATCCAGCCCACTCATGCTATTGATATAGAAACATTCTGAGGAAGATTATATAACTTTCCAAAAGGTTATAAAAATAATATATTTATATTTATACATATATATTATATTATATTTGAATGTAAGTACTCATTTTTCAAAGTTGGTGCTTTTTCCACTCTATAATTCATTTAAATATAGTGTACTTATATAAATAATATATATTATATATTTATATATAAGTATATCATATCACATATCATATCATGTCATACTATGCCATACCATATCATACCATGTTATGCCATGTCACATCATGTCACATTACATTACATTACACTACATTATATTATGTTATATTGTTATGTATTATATTGTATTATATTATGTTGTATTGTATTACATTATATTGCATATTTATTATATTATATTATTATATTATACTATACTATATTATATTATATTGTATTACATTATATTATATTACATTGTATTACATTACATTATATTATACTATACTATATTATATTATATTATATTACATATTTGAATATAAATCCTCTTATTTCAAAGTCAGTGCTTTTTCCACTCTTTCATTATTCTAGTCCCAACTAAGCCCAATTATTTTTCTAGTCAAACATGCCATCATTTATTGTGATTCTGTTGTACAATCCTTCAATTATCCTATATTTAAAGGATCAAATAATGTCAGTGTTGGAAGGGACCTCGGTAACTAATTAATCCAACCCATAAAAAAGAAAAAGAAAAAAATAATATGCACTATAATACTTTTTATAGGTAACAATCCATAATTTGTTTTAAGGTTGGCTGAAGGACACTTTTCTATCAGCATAGTCAGTTTATTCAAATTTTAAACAGCTCTTATTGCTAAGAAGTGATTGCTTCAAACTTAAATTTGCCTCCGAACTTTTTATACATTTTTCCTTATTTTTCTGTCTGTGGTCAAATAGAACAGTCGGGTCCCTCTTCCATTTTACAGCCTTTCAAGCAATTAAAAATGTTATGCTATCTCCCTGGGTATCTGCTTCATAAGACTAAGCATTCCTATTTCTATATTGATCCTCAGATGGTATGGATTCACGGCTCTGAACGATCCTAGTTGATCTCATCTGTACACACTCTAGTTTATCAAAGTTCTTCCTAAACTATGCCCAAGAACATAACCCTATAATCAATGTGCAATAACCCTGGCTTACAATGTTTACAATCTAGAGGTTTGCAACCACTATACACTTTTCTGATAGCTAGAAAAAGTTGAAAGATTAATAGTGTACAATGGTTACAAAGAAAAAAGACCAGAAATCTTCACTTTGGGGAGTTGAGCAAAATAAGCAAATTATGGTTTTGGATCTAGGACTAGCCTTCATTTTGTTTGTTTTTTTCCCTCCCAGTGGAGAAACGTTATTCTTAATGTATTGCTTCTCTTTACTAGTTTTCCATTTCTCTTTCATCTTCTATTTATTTATCCTCGTTCAAAATTCTATCACTAAAGGGGAAATATAGTCTACTGTATCTTAAAAAAACACTGTCTTATTCTAATTTTTTTGCATGTTCTTTTATTCTTGTTCTTAGTCTCCTTGGTTTTCTTTCTTTTTCTTTTTCTTTTTTTTTTTTACCATTCTTCCTTTCTTCATCCTTCTTTCTTTCCTTTTATTTTCTTTTTTATTTCCTCCTCCTCTTCCTCCTCCTTCTCCTTCTCCTCCTCCTTCTCCTCCTCCTCCTCCTTCTCCTTCTCCTTCTCCTTCTCCTCCTCTCCTTCTCCTTCCTTCTCCTTCTCCTTCTCCTTCTCCTTCTCCTTCTCCTTCTCCTTCTCCTTCTCCTTCTTCTTCTTCTTCTTCTTCTTCTTCTTCTTCTTCTTCTTCTTCTTCTTCTTCTTCTTCTTGTTTTTTTCTCTTCCCCCTCTTCCTTTATATATTCCAGGCAGTGAGCATAGCACCTGACATATTCTAAATGTTTAATAAAACACTTGCTGACAACTTGATTCATAGGCTCTAGAACCGAGATGCTCAATAAGAAGAGCTCTTACTTGTAGGGCATAAAGTAATGCGTTAATTACCATATGAGCTTAATGATTAATGGTTAATATTATCGGATGGAAATATGATTCTTAGTGACTAACTGATGGTTTTGATCCCTAGAAATTATTAATCATCTGCATTTACTAAACTCATTGCATAAAAGTTTTAATGGGGTTTACATGGCTTCATCACAATTTAATTTATTTAAACTTAGCCAATGGAAAGTTAACCTGTAGAGACTTAGTTGTACCTATTTGTATAAGTTATTTAAAAACCAGAGTGTGGGTACATATTTTAAACTACACATAAATAACAAAAATATATAATTTCACTATTTTTATATTGATATGTTTTTATTTACTTTTAGTTTACAACATTCAGTTCCATAATCTCTTAAGTTTCAAATTTTCTCCCCCTCTTTTCCCTCCCCCTCCCATTCCATAGTGGCAGATAATCAAATATAGGTTCTACAAATACCTTCATATTGAACATTAGTCATGTTGTAAAGGATTATAACCACAAGCTGAACAATGAAAAAGAAGGGATAAAACAAAACAAAACACAAACAAGTGAGAGCAAATAGTTTGCTTCAATCTTTAGACTCTGTTGTGGATATCCCTTTCCATCATGGGTCTTTTGTAGTTGTCTTGTATCCTTGTACTGGTGAGAGGAGTCCAGTCCATCAAAGTTAGTTGTTATATATACAATGTGTCTGTAATTGCGTACAAAGTTTTCATGGTTCTGCTCTGCTCACTCAGCATCAATTTATCTAAGTCTCTCCAAGTTATGAAATCCATCTGCTGCTCCTCATTTCTTATAGCACAGTAATATTCCATTACATTCTTATACTACAACTTGTTTACCATTCCCCAATTGTTGGGCATCCCCTTGACTTCCAACTCTTTGACACCACAAAAAAGATCTGCTATAAAGATTTTTGTACATATGGGTCTTTTCCCCACTTCTGTGATTTCTTTGGGATGCAGCCCCAGAATTGGTATTGCTGGGTCTAAGGATATGCACTTATTTATAGCCCTTTGAGCATAGTTCCAAATTGTTCTAACTAATCAAAATGGTTGGATTAGTTCACAACTCCACCAACAATGCATTAGTGTCCCAATTTTTCCACATCCTCTTCAGCATTTATAATTTTCCTATTTGGTCATCTTAGCCAGTCTGGGAGACTAAGGTGTGCTATGTTAATAATTCCCTGGTAAGTTTTGGAAGTGGTGAATTTTACAACAATTTTTAAAGACATAAAAATAAAACTAAGGTCTTTGTGTGTTTTGCAGTCAATATCCTCTCTCAAATATAAATTTCATCTTATTTTGGATATTTTTATAGTATTTGGGGGTATTTCCTACGAAATATTGAGGGAATTATTGTTTTCTAAAATTTTATTGGTGTGCTTTATATCACCTTAATTTCCAAATAAGAGCTTTGCTCTTTTATTCTCTAGATAGTCATGCATTGTAAAAAAATCGAAAAGAAGAAAAATTCAGTAGCTCAGTCAAAATGAACAGTACATCAAGTTGGTCATGTCATGTAAATATTGGCCCATCATTGTTTTTTTCCACTTCTGTAAAGATGGAAGGAAGACCATTATCTCTTTTGATGTTTTGAAGGCAATACTTGATCATTACACTTGCTTAAGCACCAAATCTGTGCAGAATGCTATGTGAGGTTCTAGGAAAGATGCATATATGAACAGGAATTTTATCCAGCATTAATTTAGCACTAGATATGTGTAACAGAAATTAGAGAAGACAAATTTGAGAATGAGAAGTAAAAAAAAATATTTTACATTTCTGTCTAGAACTTGTTCTTGCTAATCTTTCCTCCCTTGGATTCTATGTCATTTAACTGGGGCAAACATGATTTCTAGTTAGCACCTCAGTTGTGCCCCGAGTTCTAGTCTCTTGTGTTTCTTATCCTGAGAAACCTTAAAAGATATGGAACTTTTAATGCAGTCTTCCAAATGCTCCTTATCCTCTCAAAATCATCTAGCAATTCTTTGTTTTGGAATGGTGTTATTAGGGAAATTTATGATAAGAAGGGGAAGTAGGATTGTACACAAAATGTGTCACTACAAAAAGACAGAAAACAATAAAATAATTACAGCATCATTTTTTTTCTGGGGAAAAAAAAGGTGTTGCCCAAAAATGGATAATGAGGGGGGAGATGAGGCAGATTAAGATATATGAATATTTTTTTTCTCATAGGGAATGACAAATATAAAGAATTCATAAAACATGAAATAAGAGGATGAAATAAGTATGAGGAAAACAATATGCAGAATTACTACATTAAAATAAACACAAAAGACAGAAAATTTAGTGGAGAGAAAGAAGGCCTTGACATCATGAATCCATCCATCAAACAATAAAAAATAATTTATTATATGCATCCAATGATCAAGAGCACTCTCTTAGAAGCTGGCAATACAAGTACAAAGAATTAAATAATTCCAAATTTCAGGGAAATTAGAGTTTTAATAGAGAAGATAAATGCAGACATAATATAGAATTAATAAACACAAATATATACAAATTAATTAAATACAAGCAATTTCAGAAGGAAATCCCCAATATATGGGAAGAATCAGGAAAAGCTTCATGCAGAACATGGTGCTAGAGGTGTCTCTTAAAGAAAAAGAACAGCGACCAAGTCAATATAATACAAATGACAATTCTACCTAAGATAATTTATGTATTCAATGCCCCACTAATAAGACTACCAAAATTATTTTATAGACCTAGAAAAATAATAACAAAAATCATATGGAAGAACAAAAGGCCAGTAATATCAAGAGAATTAATTGGGGGAAAAAAACTATGGATGAAGGTCTAGCAGTTCCAGATTTCAGACTATTTTACAAAGTGATAATATTCAAAGAAACATGTTACTGGGGGCAGCTAGGTGGCACAGTCTATAAAGCAACCAGCCCTAGTGTTAGGAGGACCTGAATTAAAATCCAACTTCAGGCACTTACTAGTTGTGTGATTGTGGGCAAATCACTCAACCCCAATTGCCTCTGGAGGTGGGAAGGACAATATGTTGTTGGCTAAGAAATTAAGTAGTAAATCTATGGAATAGATTAGATTTGTAATACATAATAGTAAATGACCATAGTAATCTACTGTTTAATAAAGCCAATGATTTGAGCTTTTGGAGTGAGAATTCAACATTTGACAACAAATATTGGTGAAAGCTGGAAAGTAATTTGGAAGAAACTAGACTAACAACTAAGAAGACCATGTACCAAGGTAGCATCAAAATGAATAAATAATTTATCTGTAAAATTAATATTATAAGTAAATTGGGGAAGGGTGGAATATGCATTGTCAGACCTATGAATAAGGGAAGAGTTTATGGCTAAACAAGACATAAAGAGGATCAATGGAAAGAAAATAAATATTTTGATTGATTAAAATTGAAAAGCATTTGCAGAATCAAAATTAATACAGCCAAAATTAGAATAAAGCCAGGAAGCTGGGGAAAATTATAACAAATTTCTCTGACAAAGTCCTCATTTCTCAAGTATTATAAATGAATTTTATAAAAATATGAACGATTCCCACAGTTTTCAGATGAAGGAAATTAAAGTTATCAATAGTCACATGCAAAAATGCTCGAAATCACTACTATTTGGAAAAACGCACCCTGAAACAACTCTCAGACACCACCTCACACCTTTCAGATTAACTAACATGACAAAGTATAACAATGACAAAAACTGTAAGGGGTGTTGAAAAATTGGGAGACTAATGTACTCTTGGTGGAGTTTTATACTCTAACCAATCTGGAGAACAATTTGGCACTGTGCCCAAAGACCTGTAAAATGGTAAATACCCTTTGACTCAGAAATGTAACTACTAGGACTGTATCCCAAAGAAATAAAAAAAAACATTAAAGGACCTATTTGTGCAAAGATATTTATAAGCAGCTCTTTTTGTGGTAGCAAAGAATTGGAAATCGAGTGAATGCCCATCAAATGGGGAATGGTTGGACAAGTAGTGGTATATAATTATGATGAAAAACCATTGTATTATAAGAAATGCTAAACAAGTTGATGTCAGAAAATCCTATGAAGACTTATATGAACTTATGCAAAGTGAAATGAGCAGAACCACCTGAATGCTGTACACAGTAACAACAATATTGTAAGGATGATAAACTGTGAAACCCTTAGCTACTCTGATCAAGTCAGTGATCTAAGATTATTTCAAAGATCTCATGATGAAAAACACTATCCACTCACAGAGAGAGAGAAAACCAATGAACTCTGAATGCAATTGAGACATATTTTTTGGAGGGGGGAAGGCAGAGCAATTGGGGTTAAATCACTTGCCCAAGGTCCCGAAGTTAGTGTCAAGTGTCTGAAGCTGAATTTGAATTCAGATCCTCCTGTCTACAGGACCAGTGTTCTATTCACTGCACCACCTAGCTGCTCTGAAACATTTTTTAACTTAATTTTTTTCTTATTTAAATTTTCTGTTGTTTTTTTTTCCACCATGGCTAATATAGAAATGTAATTTGCATGACTTCACATTTAATCTATATCAAATTGCCTGACGCCCCAAGGATGAGGGAGGAGTGGAAGAGAGAAAAAGAATATGAAATTCAAAAACTTGTAGGAGTGACTATTAATTTTTACATGTAATTAGAAAATATTTAATTAAATAAATAAAATATATATTTAAAATAGAAATTAATAAGGTCGAAGTAAGAAGAAACTGCATCTTAGACACATGGAAAAACCAGTACGATGGATCAAGCTGTGAGATGGAATATCATGTTTGAAGAAAGAAGAAAAGGAGAGTTTGGTTAGCTCATAAAAGTGAGAGGAAAGTGCTAAGCGAGACTAGAAAGCTAGTTTGCACCCAGACTGTGTAGAATTTTAAAAGTTAGTCATAGGATTTTATGTTTTGTCTTAGAAGAGTGATAAAGCCATAAGAGTTGGCTGAAGAAGGGTGTCAAAAAGACCTAGTTTCAAATCCAATCTCTGAATCATATCATCTGTGTGAACCTTGTCAAGTTACTTAATGTCTAAATACTTCAAGCAACTCTCTAAAACTATAAATTAGACATATCATTGCTGAAATGCATTGGTAGAGGGATATTCTTGTCCCAGAGTTCCTTATGATAAGGAAACTATAATGGTGATATTCATAATAATAGGCAAAGAGATATATGTATATATACTTATATATGTTTGACAAGGTGAATGATATTTGTTGGTAATGACTTATCTTGACCTGAAGAAGAGATAAGTATTTAGACTTTCCTCATGTGCTTGGACAAGTAAGGTACTATAGTTACAGAATATGGCTTATACTGTCAGACATGCAGTCTGTGTGAATAGTCTTTGTTGAATTGCTTTTATTTGGTATAAGTAAAGGCTTATTGGATGGTCCAGGGATTGGAGGTGAGGGGATGCATCTGAAAATCACTGTGATGTATAAGAAAAGTACATTAATAAAACTCCAATTAAAAAAATCAGATGATAAATGATAAAAGGTACAGTGATACAATTATTATTAAAAGAACATATTGAGGATATCCACCATTTTTTTTTTGTTGTTTTTTGCTTTTTGGAGGGCACTTGGGGTTAAGTAACTTGCCCAAGGTTACATGGCTAGGTTTTTTTGTTTGTATGTGTTAAGTATCTGAGGCCGGATCTGAACTCAGGTCCTTCTGACTCCAGGGCCAGCACTCTACTGACTGCACCACCTAGTCACCCCTGATATCCACCATTTTTAATGGAATAATCTGAGGGATAAAATCCTGTTAAATGTCTCTCCCCTGGCACTTTATTTAACTGATTCACATCTTCTATATCTGTGATAAAATTCTGAACATTGATTTGACTCTACATTAATGGCATCCTCAAGTTCAGTCCATAAGTATTTGAATTGTTTGCTCAGCCACTGAAAGACTTGTAGTGCAAATAATTGGAAATGTCTAAGAATAAAAGAATACTAAATGATGCTTCTCCCAATCACCCACATAAATGTCCTAATTTGCATCTGAAATCACCCATACAGATAATTTTTAACCCTTTGCCATGCTTAATCTGAGCATTCTTCTCTGTTAAGATTTTCTGAAGTAGAATGGGCATTTAGAGACTCTGTATTCAGTATATGGTGATAGCAATCATATGATTTGGCTAATCAATATGGATTTATCAATTGTTTGCTATGTGTCAGCCATGCCAATTATTGGTGATAAAAAGCAATGTGTGGTCCTTGCCATCCATGTGTGGTCCTTGCCTTCAATGAGCTCACATTTTAAGAGTAAAATTGTGTGGTAACCTTTTTTAACCTTCTCTAAGAAGAATCCCTGGTTTCCTTCAAATTTCAGTGCAACCACTACCTTTTTAGGGGATCTTTTAGGAAGAAGAAAAAAAGATGGAGAAGAAGAAGAAAAAGAAGAGGAAGAGTAACAAAGGAAAGAAGGAAGGAGGGAAGGAAGGAAGTAAGAGGATGGCATCTAAAAATAATTTTTTTAGAGGGGGGAAGGCAAGGCAATTGGGGTCAAGTGACTTGCCCAAGGTCACACAGTTTGTAAGTATGTCAAGTGTCTGAGGCTACATTTTAACTCAGGTCCTCCTGACTCCAGGGCCAATGCTCTATTCACTGTGCCACCTAGCAGCCCTGCATCTAAAAATAATTGGTAGAAAGATTTATTCAAAGAACTAGGAATGTATGGCCTGGAGAAAAGTATCTTGAACCTCATTTTCCTCATCCCTAAAATCAAGATAATAATAATTTAATACTGATCACTGTAAGTTTTTTATGAGGATAAAAGGTACTAGTGGATGCAAAATACTTAGCAAATATTAGAAAACAATAGACAATGGTCATTATTATCATTATAAGTTATGTTGTGTAATTCTTTCACATTATATGTAAGGACATTGAGTTACAGAGAAATTAAATATTTTATTAAGGGTCACACAGAATATAAGTGGAAGATTTTGGAATTCAAACCCATTTTTTGGCTCCAAAGAAAGATCTCTTTATTTTATGGCTATGACAAATGTACTCCTTTCCATCCAACATGGTGATGAGCTTCTCCTGTAACAACAAATATAAAATACACCAGATCCTGCCAGAGTGTGGTATCTCATAATTTGTTTTTGACAAGTAACGATCCCCTTCATACAATAAGCAATGGTTGAATGATTTTATTGGGTCAAGGAAAGACCATCACACAGGACTAGAAGGGACCTTAGGGGTCACTGAATTAAAGCTTCTCATTTTACAAAAGATGGAACCATAGTCCAAGGTGTTAAAAGATTGACTTAATACAATTAAAAATCTTGCATGGATGGTCAATGAAGAAATTTGTATACCTATAAATGACTATAATATAAAACCAATTTGCAACAACAAAAGTTTTAAATAAAAATATAACAGTATCTCCAAAGAGAATAAAAATAGAAGTCAGATTGCCAAGTTGTCAGTTTCTGAATGAGTTATGCTTAAGCTTAGACACTGGAAGAATCTGGCTAATTAAATTATAAAATGGGACCTCCAGAACATGATAAAGTAGAAGACAGGAATAGCCACTCAGGTAACCTTCCTCCTTTTATCCATTTTTTCCAATAAAATTTGGAGCATGTCCCTAGTGAGGTGTGACTTCCCCATCAGTAGGCATCATTCCAGCTGCTAAAGTAGAACACTTTGAGAAAATAGACTATGAATGGACTGCCATGGAGGAACTTCAAGTGTGAAGAATCAGTCTCTCTCCTGGTGGGGTGCTAAAATGGAGGAGGTGGGGGAGAGGAAACAAAATGCCATTTCTGTTGTCAAGCAGTCTGTTTCATGCTTACCTTACAATGATTTTCATGGGAGGAACATGACATTGTGGTTGCAGTGATGGATTTTGATCTCAAAAGACTCAGGTTCCCATCCAACCCAGACTCTTCTTGGGTATGCAATTCAAAATAATTCATTTCTCTAAGCAAAGTTTGCTCATCAGTAAAGTGAGAATAAAAATATTTACCTCACAAGGCAGTCAAAAGGATCCTATGAGACACTGTATGAAAAGTCCTTTGAAAATCCATGTGTTTGTGTCATCTGATGTTGCTGTTCATTATTATATCTTGTCAGAAGGAGCAACAGGTATGCCGACATTGCCCTCTTCACTCCTGTTATCTGCACCATCTCATTCCCATATTTGCTGACAAGTTCACATAGGCAAGTTACCATCCTACTATTACTATTTTATATATTATAATATTCTATGGGCTTCTGAATAGCAATTTTAAACAAAATCTTAAATAGGTGAATGAAAATATTATGATGTAAAGCTTTGGTATTGCCATTTTATTATTATTATTATTCATAGAGTCAAAGATCTAATATAAAAGAGAACTGAGAGATTACCTAGACCAGAACCAAAATTTTACAGTTGAGAGAAATGAGACTAAGAAAGGCTCCTTAAGGTCTTCTTGAATATTGACAGAAAAAACATGGGATGTTTACCTAGAGAAGAAAAACCTTATGGGAGGCATGGTATCCGCCTTCAATTATTTGAAGGGCTTTCACATGGGAAAAAACCCAATGATATTTTATTTGGCCTAGAGCATAAACGAAGAGGTAGGGAGTTGAATGTGTAAAGAGTCCCACAGATGTTTGCTGAATTGTAGAGCTATTTTTGAGGTAGTGGGTGCCCTATCATTAGATGATTTTACAGTCAAAGGTGCCAGATGATTTGGTAGTAAGATTACAGAGTAGATTCAGGCTCATTACCCGCTGAATCCTCTTCCACCTCTGATATCCTGAGATTTTCAGATCAACAAGCAATCCAGAAATACAAATGCTGAGGCATTTGCTTCTTCTTACAGAGGTAAGATGCCTCTGTATTTTTATACTTTGCCATTAATAAAAATAAGTCGCAAATGATCATTTTTCTCTTTCTGAAGATAAATCTAACCCTTTGGCCATAGCTGAGGATTCAGCTGGTGGCATTTGGGCCCCCACATCTGCTCTCCTGGAGATCCACTACATTTATGTAGAGGGGAGAAAGGGGGATACTGTTATTGTCATATTCTAAACAGCAAGTATCATGATCTGTAGAGTAGAGAGACCTGCAGTGGCCCCATCTATCACACAATTTGCATGACAGTCTTTAAACAAAAATTCCCAAACAGAAAACAACTATCTGTTAGACAATATTTTATCACAGATGCTCAGTAACATACACTTTTTATGGTTGGTGATCTAAGTGTCATGCTGAGCTTCAGCTAACGAGTTTCTGGTTCCAAACTAAGCAAGACCTTGGTTATTCCTTCACTGAGTTCCAAACAGGTGGTGTTTTATTAAGGTTTATAGACACTGTGTCTGCTTTCCTGATCAAGAAAAACCCTCTACATTCTCTGTGGTTTTCATTGTTAAATGATGATGAATTGGGTGACATTTTGGATACATTCATCAGGGAGAACATCCCCCTTGGAACTCACATCAATGGAAGAAATAGAATCAGTTTCAGACTTTAATTTCTTCCATTAAGGAATCTTTCAAGTATTCCTAAATACAATGAACTTTGTCTTGTTTTCATCATCATATGTGTGCTTTCTTTCTTCCTGGGGTAGACTGTTAAGGAAACACAAAACAAAACAAATAAACTTGGGACCAAGGATTAGAGATAATAGCAACACATTTTAGGTACAGGGAATAATAACAGAACAAACGTAAATAACAATAGACAAATTCAATTATAAAAGCAGTTAGATTGCCTAACTCTACTAGAGTCCACAGAACATTAAAAATAAATACAAACAGACACACAGACATATGTGTGTATTATACATATATGTGTGCATATATGTTTGCATACATGTATATATATATATACATACATATACATATATGTCAGAAGGTGGAGTCAAGATTGCAATGTAGACAAAGAACTCAGCTGAGCTCTCCTAGCATTCTCCTCCAAATAACTTTTTTTTAATTTTTAACAAATGCTTTATTAATTTCTGGTTTACATCATTCATTTGCACCAGATTTTGAGTTACAACTTTTCTCCATTTTTTACACTACCCACCACCCCAGAATAGCAGTCCCACAAAATATCCCCTCATCCAATCTGCTCTCTCCCATATACCCTTCGACTTTACCATTAGGGCAAGGTGAGTCTCTGTGACCCAATGCCTGAACATCTTATATCCCAATTACATGCAAAATAGTATTAATAGGAGTATTTATATATTAGAAACATTTAATTTTAAAACCTCAAATTTCAGATCCATTCCCTTCCTCCCTTGTCACCCATTCCCTCTGGGAAGATAAGCAATTCAGTATATGTTGTACATGTATAGCTGTGCAAAACATTACCATAGTAGATATATTATAAAAGGCTGCTTATAATTCCCTCCCACCCATCCCACACCCCACTAGGACTAAGTGGCAGTGACAGAAACAGCCATCACTTTGGGAACTCTGAGACAAAAGATGTTAAGGGGACCTAGCAATTGGTCAGAAAGAAATTTTAGAGGACCCTGTCATAGTAGAGGACATAGGACAAGATGTTGTTTAGCAACTCCATTGCCAATACCAACATTTGGGTCATAGTTCAAGGGCAGAGAGGAGCACTTTGAGGCAAAAAGGAGTTGAAGTCTTGATGGATGTATTACTTCTGACCCAAAAGTATTAGGAACAACGAGGGAGGGTACCCTTTAAAATCACAAGGGAGGATGAGTTCTGAGTGGCAATATTAATTATCAATTGCAGGTGCAAGGGATCAGTAGCCTCACTGGGTAAGCACCTCAAGTAAGACTAAGAGAGCAGTGATAACACCTCTTTCCAGATACACCACCATGGAAACAACAAAAAACTTCCAAACTGAAAGAACTAGTTTTGAATACATCAGTGTCAAAAAACTTAAACCTCAAGATGGACACTGCCCTCTCTCTTACCCCCACCACTCATATCTGGAACAGAGCCCAACATTAACATAAATTTGGTAAAAGAATTACAAAAATATCAAAGCAAATATTACCTGGAAAAACAGAATTGCCAAAAGGGTAGAAGAGGTACAAAAGCTTACTTAAGAAAATAATTCCGTAAAAATTAGAATGGGGCAAATGGGGAGGAGCCAAGATGGTGGAAAGGAAGCACTAACCTCGATAAGCTCCTCAGTCACTAAATCTTAAAAAGTGAATCTGAATGAATTCTGGAGTGACAAAATCCACTTGGAGAAGGATTGTGGCAGAATCCAGCCCAGGAAATTGCTCAGTGCGTCCGGACAGGATAAGCGCAGAGCATGTGGGGTCTGCACAGCTCAGACTTAAGAGCAAACAAGCAAACTACACCAGAGAGAGAAGAAGCCCCAGCCTGGAGACTTACCAAGGACAAATCGCAGTCATCTCGCCTTCATCTCATGAGGGGACAGGAAGAATCACTGGAGCCAGGTAGGAGAGTCAGGCCCCCAGCAGAGATAGCAGCTTCTCCTGCAGAGATCAGCCCCCAGCCTGGAAGTTTAGAAACTGCCTGCCTGTATAATACAGGGGCTAGAATGACAAAGTAAATTCTAGTTGCTCAGATCCTCCCATCCCTCCCTTAAGAAGTAGAAAACTGAAAGATAAGTCTCCCACCCAGATTGAAATCCCAAGTTAATGGAAATAACCTCAGGCTTGGGAGTCTCCAAGAAGGGGTATAACTGAGAAAACCAGGAGTCTGAAGAGAAGAGAGGGAGGGGTCTCAACAAGCCCCACCTAACCTCACCAACAAAAGCCTGCTTATAGCCCAGGGAAAGAAATCACTTCATCTCCACAGTCTTCTTAGTGTGCATCTACCCTCCTTTCTGACATTCCTGCCTTAGCCAGGAGGCTACAGCACTCAAAGTCAATGACAAGGCCTTTAGCTCATAGCCTGAGAAATTTAGAAACAGGAAATCACAATGGGAAGGAAGGAAGCTGAGAAGGAGAAGGGGAAGGCAAGAAAGTCTATTCGATGTAGGGCAAGAGCAACCAAATATACAGGACAATATAGACTCTCTACCCACACCTGAGACCACAGAAGGAAATATGAACTGGTCTCAAGCTAAAATAGCATTCTTTTTTTTTTTAAAGCAATTGGGGTTAAGTAACTTGCTCAAAGTTACTCGGCTAGTCATTATTTATGTGTGGGTGCTCATTTTCTGAGGCTGGTTTTGATCCTGGGTCATCCCAACTCTGAGGCTGGTGCTCTTACTCACTGCGCCACCTAGCCCCCTAAAATAGCATTCTTAGAGGAGCTTAAGAAAGATTTTAAAGACCAAATCAGGGAGGCAGTGACCAACTGGGAAAAAAGTCTCAAAAGTAAAATTAATGAAGTAATTGGAGAAAATGCCTCCCTAAAAAAAAAGACTTTCAAAAACTAACTGAAGACCATAATTTGCTAAAAATTAGATTCAATCAAATTGAAACTCAGAACTCTATGATGCAGCAAGAGTCAATCAAACAAAACAAGACGATTGAAAAATTGGAAGAAAATGTAAAATATCTCACTGGAAAAACAACTTACCTAGAGAACATATGCAGGAAAGATAACTTAAGAATTATTGGGCTATCAGAAAGCCATGATGAAAAAAGCAGCCTAGACAACATCCTCCAAGAGATTGTCAAAGAAAACTGTCCTGAGGTCCTGGAATCAGAAGATAAAATAGTCATCGATAGAATTCACCAGACTCCTCCTGAAAGAGATCCCAAATAGAAAACTCGAAGAAATATAGTATTCAAGTTCCAGAATTATAAGATTAAAGAAAAAATTCTACAAGCAGCCAAAAAGAAACAATTCAAATATCAAGGAACTACAGTTAGGATCACACAGGACCTAGCAGCTTCTACATTAAAAGAGTGGACGGACTGGAATTTGATATTTCATAGGGCAAAAGAGCTAGGACTACAACCAAGGATGAACTACCCAGCAAAACTGAGCATAATCTTTCAGGCAAGGAGATGGACGTTTAATGAAGTCAGGGACTTCCAGACTTTCCTGATGAAAAAACCAGAGCTCAATGGAAAATTTGATCTCCAATTACAAGACTCAAGAAAGACATGAAAAGGTAAACAAGGGAAACACAGACTCACCCATACATAAGTGCACACATCCACACTCCCACACACATGCTCATTACTTGGGATGCAACAAGAGCAAAGTGTTTACATCCCTATATGTGGAGCTGATAACTATCAATATCGAAATTTTTATGATTATCATGACCTTCAAAAGGGTTATACTTAGATAGAGGGTGTGGGTATGAATGCACTAACCTGAAGACTTAAAAAAAAAACTATTAAGGGGATCAGAGGGATTGTAATGGGAAAAAGCAAAGGATGATATAGGAAAAGGTAAAATATGCCATTTGAAGAGGCATCAACACACACTATAGAAGAGGGGAAAGAAAGAGGGAGAGGAACATCATTCAAACACTATTTTCACTGGTTCTGGCTCAAAGAGGGATCAACTTAATATGTGAAGTTTAAGATTCTAATGTGAATAGACATATAACTTCATTAAATAGGGGAAAAGGAGGGAGGGAGAGGAGCACTGTTTGAAATTTACTCTCATTGGTTTGGAGTCAACTTATTCTGATAAGTATAAAAATTTATTGTGTCTTATAGGTAGTGGAAGGGTAAGGGGGGGCATTGAAAAGGAGGAGACTAAAGGAGGGGACTAGAGGAGAGGGAAATAGTAGTAAGTGGAGAAGGTAGGTTAAGAAGGGGGGTCATTGGGTGGGAACACTGAGGGAGGGGGCGGTCAAAAGGGAAAACTTCAAGGAGGGGAAGGGAGAAGGAAAAAACAAAAACATAAACAGGGGAGGGAATAGGATGGAGGGGAAGAGACAGATAGTCATCATTACTGTGAATGTGAATGGGATGAACTCTCCCATAAAACAGAGGCGGATAGCAGAATGGATTAAAAACCATCATCCTACAATAAGCTGTCTACAAGAAACACATTTGAAACAAAGGGATACCCACAGGGTAAAGGTAAAAGGTTGGAGTAGAATTTATTATGCCTCAGCTAAAGTAAAAAAAGCAGGGGTAGCAATACTTATCTCAGATAAAGCAAAAGCAAAAATAGATCTAATTAAAAGAAATAAGGAAGGAAACTATATCCTGCTAAAAGGCACCATCGAGAATGAAGCAATATCATTACTTAATATATATGCACCAAGTGGTATAGCATCCAAATTCCTAGAGGAGAAGTTAAAGGAATTAGAGGGAGAAATAGATAGCAAAACTATACTAGTGGGGGACCTTAATCTCCCCCTCTCTGAACTCGATAAATCTAACCTCAAAATAAACAAGAAAGAAGTTAAGGAAGTGAATAGAATCTTAGAGAGACTAGATATGATGGATCTTTGGAGAAAACTGAATGGGGATTAAAAAGGAATTTACTTTCTTCTCAGTAGTTCTTGGTACATACTCAAAAATAGACCATGTACTAGGGCATAAAAACATCACAATTCAGTGCAGGAAGGAAGAAATATTAAATGCATCATTCTCAGATCATGATGCAATAAAAATTATATGCAATAAAGGGCCATGGAATGACAGACTAAAAACTAATTGGAGGCAGAGACAAGATGGAGGAGTAGAAACAGTACGTCCAAGGCAATCTCCCCCCAGATCATCTGAAACTATGTAAAAGGGGACTCTGAACAACTTCTGGAGCCCAAGCACCCACAGAACAACACAGAGAAGCTAACCTTCCATGAGGACAGCCCAGCAGCCATGCATGAAGAACCAGCACAGCACTCTGGGAGCCGGCAGCGCAGCGCCCAGCACCCAGAATGTGGAGAGACGCTCCCAGGTCCGCTTGAGCCACGGTTTTAGCCCCAGGGCAGCCAGGCTGGCAGCCAACTGGAGGGACCCCAGAACACCAGCAGCTGTGGCAATTCCAGAATTATCAACTCAGATATGCCTAGGACAAAGTGAGAGGTTAGTGCTCTATAGACTTTGGGACCAGTATTTGGGGAACATGTCAGCTTCCTCCCCTAGGGGCTAGAAGCCACTGAGGAGACACGCCATTTTGTAGTTTTCAGTGGCAGCTCCAGCTCCTGGCCTGCAAACTGTAGGGAGATCCAGCAATCAGTCTTGTGGGGTAATCACTCTTTCTTTAACCTCCCTGGATCTGGATTGTGATCTGAGGGGGGACGTCTGGGGTGGGTATCCAGCTTGCCAGAAAGCTGTGAAGACCCCAACGTTCGGGACGAAAGCTCTCCTGTCTGGTGACAGAGTCCTACTGTGGCAACAAGCCCCAAAGTCAAGTAATTAAGTGGCAACATGCCAAGGCAAAGGAAACAAAATAAACAAAAAAAATGCAACCTTAGACGCCTATTTTGGGGGCAAAGAGGATCGAAGCATAGGCCAGGAACAGGATCGTGAGGTCAGAAATCCTCCTCCAAAAGCCCCAAAGGAAAATATGAGTGGGTTACAGGCTATAGGGGACCTTAAGAAGGACTTTAAAAGTCAAATAAGAGAAGTGGAGGAAAAATTGGGAAGAGAAATGAGAAGGATGCAAGAAAAGTATGAAATGAGGGTCAGCAGCCTGACTGAGGAAAACAACATCTTAAAAAATAGACTAACTCATATGGCAAAGGAGGCCCAAAAGGGCAATGAGGAGAAGAATGCCTTAAAAAGCCGAATTTGCCAGATGGAAAAAGAATCTCAAAAGCTCACTGAGGAGATTCATTCCTTCAGAGTTAGACTGGAGCAAATGGAAGCTAATAACTTCACGAGAAATCAAGATTCTGTTAAGCAGATTCAAACAAATGAAAGAATAGAGGGCAATGTGAAATATCTCATGGGAAAAACCACTGACGTGGAAAATAGATCCAGGAGAGACAATTTAAAAATTATTGCACTACCTGAAAGCCATGACCAAAGAAAGAACCCAGAAATCACCCTTCAAGAAATTCTTAAGGAAAATTGCCCTGATGTTTTAGACCCAGATGGCAAAATAGAGGTTGAAAGAATCCACTGATCACCTCCTGAAAAAGATCCCAAAAAGAAAACTCCCAGGAATATTATAGCCAGGTTCCAGAATCCCCAGATCAAGGAGAAAATACTACAAGCAGCCAGGAAGAACAATTTCAATATTGTGGAAACACAATCAGAATAGCCCAGGACCTGGCAGCTTCTACACTGAGGGATCGAAGGGCATGGAATATGATATTCCAGAGGGCAAAAGAGCTAGGTCTGAACCCAAGGGTCACCTACCCAGCAAAACTGAGTATTTTGTTTCAGGGGAAAATATTGTCATTCAGTGGAATAGAGGACTTTCAAGCATTCTTGAGGAAAAAACCAGAATTGAATAGAAAATTTGACATCCAGACACAAGAAGCAAGAGATGCCTGAGAAGGTAATCAGGGAAAAGAAATCAAAAGGAACTTATCAAAGTTGACCTATTTCCATTCCTACATGGAAAAACAATAACTGTGACAGATGAAACCTTTCTCAGTGTGAAAATAATGGAAGAAGTGTGTATGGTCATATGAATACATATGTGAATGTGTATATATATATGTTTACAGTTATACATGGGAGAGGGCAAAAGTTGAATTTGTTGGGAAGGAATGCTACTTAAGGGGTGAAATTATGAGGTGAGAGAGGAAAGTGGCAAGAGGAGACGGGGAGAAACAGGGTAGGGTAAACTATCCCATATAGAAGAAGCAAGGGAAGTTCCTGCAGGGGAGGGGAAGAATAGGAAGGCAAAAAGGCAAAACCACACTCTCATTGAATTTGGTTCAGGGAGAGAATGACATACATAAAAAATGGGATATCTCAACCTGCAGCAGAGTAGGGGGAAGGGGGATGAGAGGAGGGATGATGTATGGGAGGGCATCTTTGGGGGGAGGGAGGGTTGGAAGTACCCACTATAGAAGAGGGACAGGATCAAGTAGGGATTGGACCAGGTGGGGGGTGGGATGGGTGGGAGGGAATTATAAGCAGCCTTGTACAATATATCTACTATGGTAATATTTTGCATAGCTGTACATGTACAACACATACTGAATTACTTATCTTCCCATAGGGAATGGGAGGCAAGGGAGGAAGGGACTGGATCTGAAATTCAAGGTCTTAAAATTAAATGTTTCAAATATATATGAATACTATTATCAATACTCTTTTGCATGTAATTGGGAGATAAGATGTGCAGGCATTTGAGCACAGAGATTCACCTTGCTCTAATGGAAAAGTCGAAGGGGGTATGGAAGAAGATATGGGAGAGAGCAGATTGTAGAAAGGGATATCTTGTGGGACTGCTATTCTGGGATGGTGGGTAGGGGAAAAACGGGGAAAAATTGTAACTCAATATCTGGCAGAAATGAATGATGTAAACCAGAAGTTAATAAAGCATTTGTTTAATTGAGAAAAAAAAAAACTAATTGGATATTAAACAATTTAATCCTAAAGAATGGATGGGTCAAACAAGAAATTATAGAAACAATCAATAATTTCATTCAAGGGAATGATAATAATGAGACAACATACCAAAATTTGTGGGATGCACTAAAGCCAGTTCTTAGGGGAAGTATTATATCCCTGAGTGCATACTTAATTAAAGCAGAGAGAAGGGAGGTCAATGAATTGGACATGCAATTGAAAAAGCTAGAAAAAGAACAATTTGAAAATCCCCAATTTAGTACTAAATTAGAAATACTGAAAACCAAAGGGGAGATTAATAAAATTGAAATTAAGAAAACTATTGAATTAATAAATAAAACTAAGAGCTAGTTTTATGAAAAAATCAATAAAATTGATAGACCCTTAGTCAATATGATAAAAAAAGAAAGAAGAAAACCAAATTACGAGTATCAAAAATGAAAAGGTTGCATCTCCCTCCAATGAAGAGGAAATCAAAAGAATAATGAGGAATTACTTTTCCCAACTGTATGCACATAAATATGACAATCCGTGAAATGGTTGAATATTTACAAAATCACAAGTTGCCCAGATTAACTGAAGAGGAAGTGAATTACCTAAATAACCCCATCTCAGAAAAAGAAATCAAACAAGCCATCAATGAACTCCGTAGGAAAAAATCTCCAGGGCCAGATGGGTTTACTAGTGAATTCTATCAAACATTTAAAAAACAATTGATTCCAATACTATACAAACTATTTGGGAAAATTAGTGAAGAAGGAGTCCTACAAAATTCTTTCTATGACACAAATATAGTACTGATTCCTAAATCAGGAAGAGATAAAACAGAGAAAGAAAAGTATAGACCAATTTCCCTCATGAACTTAGATGCAAAAATTTTAAATAAAATATTAGCCAAAAGACTCCAAGAACTTGTCACAAAAATAATACACTTTGATCAGGTAGGATTTATTCCAAGAATGCAAAGGTGGTTTAATATTAGGAAAACCATCAGTATAATTGAACATATCAACAATAAAACTAGCAGAAACCACAGGATCATCTCATTAGATGTAGAAAAGACTTTTGACAAAGTACAACATCCATTCTTATTAAAAACACTAGAAAGTATAGGAATAAATGGGGCCTTCCTTAAAATAGTTGATAGCATCTATTTAAAACCATCAGCAAGTATTATATGCAATGGGGATAAACTCAAAGCTTTTCCAATAAGATCAGGAGTGAAACAAGGGTGTCCACTATCACCCCTCTTATTCAATCTGGTACTAGAAACATTAGCAGTAGCAATTAGGGAAGAAAAAGGAATCAAATTAGGCAAAGAAGAGACCAAGCTATCACTCTTCGCAGATGATATGATGATATACTTAGAGAATCCTAGAGAATCAAGTAAAAAACTACTTGAGACAATAAATAAATTTGGCAAAGTTGCAGGACATAAAATAAACCTACATACATCCTCAGCATCCCTGTATATCTCTAATGAAACTCAACAGCAAGAGATAGAAAGAGAAACCCCATTTAAAGTCACTGTAGACATAAAATATTTGGGAATCTACCTGCCAAAACAAACCCAGAATCTATATGATCACAACTACAAAGCACTTTTCACACAAATAAAATCAGATCTAACTAGTTGGAAAAATGTCAATTGCTCGTGGCTGGGTCAAGCTAATATAATAAAAATGACAATTTTACCCAAACTAAACTATATATTTAGTGCCATACCAATCAATTTACCAAAAAACTACTTTCTAGAGTTAGACAAAATAATTAACAAAATTTATTTGGAAAAACAAATGGTCTAGAATATCAAGGGAATTAATGAAAAGAAATGCTAGAGAAGGTGAACTAGCTATGCCAGATTTTAATCTCTATTTTACAGCAGCAGTTATCAAAACTTCTTGGTACTGGGAGAGGTGTAGAGTAGTGGATCAATGGAATAGATTGGGTGCAGAAGACCCAGCAGTTAATGAATATAGTAATCTACTATTCGATAAACCCAAAGACCCCAGTTTTTGGGATAAGAATGCAGTATTTGATAAAAACTGCTGGGAAAACTGTAATACTGTATGGCAGAAACTGGGCATAGATCATTATCTAACACCATATACCAAAATGAAGTCTAAATGGGTGCATGATCTAGGTATAAACGATGATGCTGTAAAGCAATGTGGGAAAGCAAGGAATAGTTTAACTGACAGATTTGTGGAGAGGGGAAGACTTTAGGACCAAACAAGAATTAGAGAGCATTGTAAAATGCAAAATGGATAATTTTGATTACATTAAAAGAAAAGCTTCTGTACAAACAAAGCCAATGTAACCAAGATCAAGAGGGAGGTGGGAAATTGGGAAATAATTTTTATAACTTATGTCGCTGATAAAGGACTCATTTCTAAAATTTATAGAGAATTAAGTCAAATCCATAAAAATACAAGTCATTCCCCAATTGATAAATGGTCAAAGGATATGAACAGGCAGTTTTCAGAGAAAGAAATTAAATATATCTATAAGCATATGAAGAAATGCTCTAAATCACTATTGATTAGAGAAATGCAAATCAAAACAACTCTGAGATGCCACATCTCTCCAGTCAGATTGGCTAAGATGACAAAACAAGAAAGTGACAAATGCTGGAGAGAATGTGGGCAAATTGGAACACTAATGCATTGCTGGTGGAGTTGTGAACTTATCCAACCATTCTGGAGAGCAATCTGGAATTATGCCCAAAGGACCATAAATAATTTCATACCCTTTGACCCAGCAATAGCACTTCTAGGGTTATATCCCAAAGAGATCATAGAAGTGGGAGGAAGACCCAAATGTACCAAAATATTTATGGCAGCTCTTTTCGTAGTTGCAAAGAATTGGAAACTGAAGTGGTGCCCATCAATTGGGGAATGGCTAAACAAGTTGTGGTATATGAATGCAATGGAATATTATTGTGCTATAAGAAACGAGGAAGAGACAGTTTTCATATTGACCTGGAGAGGCTTATACAAACTGATGCTGAGTGAGAAGAGTAGAATCAGAAAAAAATCTGTATACAATCACAGACACTTCATATGTGTGATCACCAACTATGACAGACTGGACTCATCTCAGCAATGCAGTGATATAAGTCAATCCTGACAGTCTCATGAAAGAGAGAAATACAAAATCCAGAGATATAACTAGAAAGAACTGAGCTTGAATCCTGATGGAAGCACACTAATTGATCTTTTTCTTTTCATTGTTTGGTTTTATTTCTTCGTTACCATTTTTCATCCCACCTAGGTAAAAATACGCCTTTGTAATTGGACTAATGTCTAATATGAATGTATTTGCAGATCCTATACTGTACTATATGCTGTTGTGGGGGGTGGGGGAGGGAAGTAAAGGAAATTTGAAAATCAAGGAACTATGGAATTGAATCTTGTTAACTGAAACTAAACTAATAAATTAATTTTAAAAAAGAATGGGGCAAATGGAGTCTAATGACTCCATGAGATGTCAAGAAACAATAAAAGAAAATCAAAATAATGAAAACAATAGAAGAAAATGTGAAATATCTCATTGAAAAAAAGAACTGAAATGGAAAATAGAATGAAGAAAGATAATTTAAGAATTATTGGATTGCCTGAAAGCCCCAGTCAAAGAAAGAGGACTGAAATCACATTTCAAAGATTTATCAGTGAAAACTGGCTTGATATCCTAGAACCAAAGGGTAAAATAAGAATTTAATGAATCCACCATGAAAGAAATCCCAAGATGAAAACTATCAGGAATATTGGTAATATTCCAGAGCTCACAGGTCAAAAGAAAATACTTAAAATATCAAGAAAATAACCATTCAAATACTATGGATTAATGATGAAGATCCCATGAGATTTAGCAGCTACAACATAAAATGAATGGAAGGCTTGGAATATGACATACTGGAAGGCAAAAGAGCTGGGATTTCAACAAAGAAAAACCTTACTAGCAAAACTGAATATAATCCTTCAGGGAAAAGTAATGAATATTTAATGAAATAGAAGGATCACTTCACTCCAAACTACTGGGCAAAGATAATAAAAGATGGAAACGTCAATGTTAAGGGAAATGTGGAAGACAGGTAGTTGCCTTAAATGGACCCTTATTAGAGCTAAGTTACTATAACCAGTATGAAAATTTGAAAGAGTCTGAAGCTGCAAAATTATTCATATCCTTTTATCTAGCCATACTGCTAACGGGCATTCTTTTGTCCACTTAAGAAATGGAGGCAACATTCACACCTTTCTTCAGTATTTCAGTCTTTAGAATCCAGAGCTGTGGGATTAGAGGACTAACTTCTATTCAAAAAGAGTCAAAAGTTAGCTATAAAGCACAGGTTATACCTTCTCCATTTACAGTTGAAAGCTGCCTCTTCAATTTGATTGCATTCCTTCTCTTTTTATTTTCTTTTTGCTGAATGTGAGCACTTATTGATCATGATTAGCTAGAATTCCTGAAATAGTCACCCTATTCATGTCTATATTGGGGGGAGGGTTTAGTTCTCTTCAAGTCTTAACTCAATCCTCATAACCTAGAAGAAGCCTATGTAGATTTTGTCAGTTGCTTGAGGTCCTCTTCCCAAATTTGAAATTATTATATATAAAAATATATACATATATAGGCATATGTACACACGTGTGTATAAATATATATGCACATATACGTGCAAACCCACAAACATATGTGTAAATGCACATTGTATGACATAGCTATATGTGTAAACGTGTATATGTCACTTATGTTAGATATACATGTAATTTACATATTCATATATATACATATATGTGGAGGGAGAGGCACAGAGACAGACAGATATACACTTACAAACATGTTGGACCACTAGTAGAAGTTAACATTCTTGTAGATAGGGCCTCTTTCAATTTTGTTTTCTTTGTATGCATGGTGCCTATCCCATGACCATGAGATGACACTATATCTATGATTTCTTCAACTTGGGAAACTACAGGTGAAAAAATTTCCCCTAGTAAATCACCTAGTATGTTCTTTTTTTTTTAAATTATGTTTACTTTTAGTTTATATCATTCATTTCCACAAGATTTGAGTTACAAATTTTTCCCCATCTTTCCCTTACCCACCACCCCAAAACAGCAATCCCACTGAATACCCCTTCCTCTAATTTGCTCTCTCGTATATCTTCCCCCACCCCCACCCCAAATTTCCAGTAGGGCAAGATGGATCTCTATGCCCCAGTGCCTGTATATCTTACTTCCCAGGTGCATGGGAAAATATATATATATATATATATATATAACATTTGATTTTAAAACTTTGAATTGCAGATTCTTTCACTTCCTCCCTCCTCACCCACCCATACTGGGATGAGAAGCAATTCAATACAGGTTGTACATGCGTAGTTATGCAAAACATTTCCATAGTGTATAAATTGTGAAAGACTGACTATATTTCCCTCCATCCTATCCCACCCCCCCACTTATTCTGTATTCTACTTTGACCCTGTCCCTTTTCAAAAGTGTGTGCTTCCAACTTCCCTCCCCCCAATCTGCCCTGCCCTCCATCATAACCCTCTCATCCCCTTCCCCCCTACTCTCCTGTAGGGTGAATACCCTATTTAGTGTGTATATCATTCCCTCCATAAGCCAAATTCAATTAGAGTAAGGTTGACTCATTCCCTTTTGCCTTCCTGTTTTTCCCCTCCAACAGTTTTCCCTTACCTCTTCTATATGAGATAATTTATCCCATTCTGTCTCTCCCCATCTCTTCTCATTGTATTCCTCTCTCACTACTGAATTTCACCTTTTAAATATTGTCCCTTCCTATTAAAATGGTTCTGTGCCCTCTGTCTATGTATACCTATACACATATATACACACACTCACATATGTATTCAGATGCACATATACCCTCTTATATAGTCATTTATATGTATGTAAACACATACATACATGCATACATATATATATTTATATTTCCTTCAAGTATTTTCATACTGAGAAAATTTTCATCATTTACAATTATCATTTATTCATGTAGGAATGTAAATAGTTCAACTTTGATAAGTTTCTTATGATTCCTTTCCCCTGTTTACCATCTCATGCTTCTCTTGCTTCTTTTATCTGAATGTCAAATTTTCTGTTCAACTCTGGATTTTTATCATGAATGTTTGAAAATTCTCTATTCCACTGAATAACCTTATTTCCACCTGAAACATGATACTCAGTTTTGCTGGGTAGGTGATTCTTGGTTTTAATCCCAGCTCCTTTGACCTGTGGAATATCATATTCCATATGATATTCATACTCCATGAATGTCATATTCCAAGCACTTTGATCCCTCAATGTAGAAGCTGCCAGATTCTGTGTTATCCTGATTGTGTTTCTACAATATTCAAATTGTTTCTTCCTGGCTGCTTGTAATATTTTCTCCTTGATCTGGGAACTCTGGAACCTGGCTATAATATTTTTAGGAGTTTTCTTTTTGGGATCTTTTTTTCAGAAAGTGATTGGTGGATTCTTTCAAACTCTTATTTTACCCTCTGGTTCTAAAACATCAGGGCAATTTTCCTTGAGAATTTCTTGAAGGATGATTTCTAGGTTCTTTTTGATCATAGCCTTCAGGCAGTCCAATAATCTATAAATTATCTCTCCTGGATCTATTTTCCAGGTCAGTGGTTTTTCCAATGAGATATTTCACATTGCCTTCTATTTTTGTTTGGATCTTTTTAATAGTATCTTGATTTCTCATAAAGTCATTAGCTTCCATTACCACCAGTCTAATTCTGAGGGAATGAATCTCTTTAGTGAGCTTTTGAGATTCTTTTTCCATCTGGCAAATTCATTTTTTTAAGGAATTCTTCTCCTCCTTGGCTTTTTGAGCCTCTTTTGCCATCTGAGTTAGTCTATTTTTAAGGTGTCATTTTCTTTAGCCAGGTTGTTGACTCTCTTTTCATGATTTTCTTACATCATTCTCATTTTTCTTCCCAATTTTTCTTCCACTTCTCTTATTTGGTTTTCAAAATCCTTCTTAACCTCCTCTATGGCCTATAACCAGTTCATATTTTTCTTTGAAGCTTTTGGTGCAGGAGTTCTGACTTCATTGTCTTCCTCCTGTTCCATGCTTTGGTTCTTTCAATCCCCAAAATAGGAGTCTAAAGCCAGATTGCTGAGTTTCCTTTGCTTCCTTTGCTTGATCATGTTGTCACTTAATTACTTGACTTTTGAGCTTTTGGCATAGTAGAACTCTTTTTCCAGAGAGGAAAGCTTTGTTCCAAATCACTAGGGTTTTCTCAGAGACCAGAGCTATTAGTTGGCTCCCTTCTCTGGAGCCTCCACATAATCTGTCTCACTGGTCATGCACCCTAGGACCTCCATTCTAGAACTAGACCACAATCCAAATCCAAAGAGATTAAAGGAAGAGCTATTACCACTCAGAATGGTTGCTTGGTCCAATTTGTAGGCCAGGAGCTCTGAAGCAGCCAATTGTGGTGGCTGCTGTCCCTCAGTCACTTTTCCCTTTGAGGGCATAGGCCAAATCAGACTCCCAGACTCCCTGTTCCCAAAGTCCACTGAACTCTCACTTGGTTTTTGGCATTTATGGGTTGATAGTTCTGTAAACCACCACAGCTGCTGGTGATCCACTCTCCCAACATCCCTCTAGCCATGGCTGGTTGGGGGTGCCCTGAGTCTAAAACCTCAGGCTCACTTGGGGCTGGCCTCTGCTCCCAGAGTGTTGAGAAGTCCCCTTCCTGCTGACCTCCCAAGCTGTCTTCAGCAGGAGGTTAGTATCTCTCTGTCACTTTTTGGGTTCTGTAGCTCTAAAGTTTGTTTGGAGTCATTTTTACATGTATTGGAGGAGGTGGAAGTCTAGTAAGTTCATAATAATTGTCTTCAGGTTGAATTGAATTAAATTACACTAGAGCCCCATTCTTAACACCTTAAGGAGGTGTTGGTTTCAGTTGGTGATAACAAAGTAGCCAGAGATAGACAGGTAGGCACACTCCTAATGCCTTCTTAAGGATTTGGATGAGATTTTAAGAGCCTCCCTGAACTCAGCTGTAATTTTACATACATTAAATCAATAAAGTGGATCTGATGAGCCGATGTTGGAGCTATTTTTACTTGGAGATAATTAAATTATCCTCTAGAGCTAAACCAATAGCTAAAATAAAGATAATTTCCTCTTAGGGAATAGAGTCACTTTATTCTCTAGTGCTCTCAAAAACATTTTTGATGCAACGTTGCCCCTTCTAGGGGTACCTTTCAGATGAAGTATGCAACTATGCTAGTAATGACAAGACCGGAAAATTAAGGCTTAACAAGAAGTCCATTTAGAATCCATCAAGGGAGAAATTTATGTAACTACAGCATCATGAAAAACAAATGATGCTTTCAAGCCACCTGTATGATCCTTCCCTCTAACATGCGTGCAAGAGCTGGAAAAATGTCTTGTTCATTTGCATTTTCAACTTGGGGTCCACTCCCTTCCAGAACATGGGCTAATGGATGATGTGAAGTAGTGGGATCAAATTCAACAGTGCCATGCTCTCATCACAGTTCTGTAATAAGTCAAGCTTCTTAACTGATGATGTTATCAAAATAAATGACATCTCATTTTCTTCCTCCATTTGTAAAATAGGTGGAAGAGACCTTAGCGATCATGTAAGCCATTGTTTTGTTTTTAATGTTTATGAATTAGGAAACTGCTCCAAAGAAGGAAAATATCTTGTTCAAGACTACAAGACTAAGTAGCATAGCCAGGATTTGAACCCAGATCTAATGACACAAAAACATGGTGCTTTTGCCATAAAAAGTGAAATCTCTCCCACCACTATCTTTCTCTTCCTCTTCCTTCTTCTTCTCTTCCTCCTCCTTCTCCTTTTCATCTAGTTGATTTTCCAAACAACCAAGCAATGTTCAAGCATCAATTCTACATAGATGACTTGCAAATCTCTATATTCTCTATACCCCAACATCTCTCCTGAGCTTAGTCTTGCATCATCATCAAACTGCTAGGCATCTTCTCCTGCACATTCCATTGAAATTTCAAACTGAAACACATTCAGAATGGAACTAATTATCTCCCCCACCCTTCCAACCTCTCTTCTAATCTTTCCTATTTCCATTCAAGGTACTTCATTCTTCTAGTTTCCCAAGTTTACAAACTCAAAATCATTCTAATCTCATTATCCCTAACGACTCATATGCAATCATGTATGAACTTTAAACAATTCTTCCTCTTTCTTGTGTCCATCCCTTTCTCTAAACTTTTGTGGTGACACTTTTGTTCAGACCTTCATCATTTTTCTCTCAGACTATTGTCAGGTTTACTTGTTTTCACTTTCACTGTTCTCTGATCCATTCTCCTTACAGTTATCAAAATTAACCTACTAAGGTATAAGGTATGAAATATTTTTATATTATGCTCATTTCCGAGCCCTAGTATCTTGCCACACTGATAAATTTTGCTCAGACTACCAGAAAAAAATATTCCTAATCAATAAGTTTAATTACATCACTTCACAACCATCCCCACATATCGTCAGTGGTTCCCTATTTCCTATAGGATCAATAAAAAAATTCTTAGGCAGTCATGTGTGGCCTTCAACAAGCCCATCGAGTCTTAAAAACTCTATATCTCCAAAATCAACTTATACTAGTGTGTCCATGCATTTATATAAGCTGCAACAGCCTCCTCTAGTTCTAAGTTTATGATCATATTGTCTCATGATAGCTCTCAAGAGGCAGTCCATTTTACTTTTGAACAGCTGTAATGGTTAAGACTTTTAGGGACCTCACATATTTTCTTTGAACTTCAGGGCCCTCATCTGTAAAATGAGGAAGACTAACTCGTTAATCTCTAAGATCCATTCCAGCTTTAAAAGTGATTTTATAAATGAAGCATGGAGATATGTGTTATTTTCTTTTCAAATTAGTAGATGTGACACAGAAAAGATGCTAAATGTAATAATATCTTTGGGAAACATTTTATTAAAGAGATTCCATCAATGAATAAATGAAGCAACTAAGTTTCTTCTGGATTTCCATTTCATTGAGCAATTAAACCCATTTTTCCAAAGGAACTAATTTTATGTGTTTTCTGTTTTAACACAAATATTTAAATAATAATCCTTATATGACTCAATTCAACACTAATTTTTCTTTCTTGGAATAAGAGTACCAATGCGACTATGAAATGGTACAAGTTCAGTTTCCTTTTGTCAATGATTATGTTACTTTTTCTTGTTTTTTTGCCTCAAAAATAATATAAATTGCTTCTTATGTTCCCCCTGGGTGATATATTACCTTGATAAAATTGCTGTCTTTCAATTCTTTGGGTATTTCTTCTAAAAGCCCTAGCTTTTATTTCCCCATTAATCTTTTTTTCATTCCTCTCTTCTTTCCAGACATTTTTCCACCTGTTGCTCAGACACTCAAAGTTTTCCTTCCCCTGACATTCCCAAATTATTAGATTTTGTGTATATTGGCATTTCCAATCCCTCAGCATGCAAATATGAGTGTTAATTGTATTTTGTTGTCTGATAACATATAGTCCATTCATTCATTCACTCAACAAACATTTATAAAGTGCAATGTATGTGTTATGATTTTTGCTTGATGCAAAATATACAAATAGAAAAATAGAAATTGACCCTCTTTTCAAGGCCCTTATATTCTAGAGGAGGGGAGAATGAGAAGACAGAGAAATGAATTTGCATAGGATTGTGTATGTGCATGTGGGGGACACAAAGTAGTTTTGAGGGAGTGAAAAGGGTTCGGACCCTACTAATTGGTAGTGGAAAATGCCTCATATAGGGGTAGCACTTCAGTTTAGCCTTGAGGGGACTTGGAGGTTCTATGAATTCTAATTTCATAAAGATTTTCCAGTATTTTCATTTTTTAGGGATATTGTTCCCTCACCAAATATATCTTATGCTGCTTCTATTGCTACAGGTATGCTAAAATGGATATATTTGCAGGTTAGGGTTTTAGCAAGCTTTAAATTAAGGCCTGTGTGCCCTTTGACAAAGTGCTTTACTTCTTAGCTCCAGTTAAATAATCAGCAAAATTGGGGTGCTATATAAAATGACCTCTATGCTCCTCTCTACATCAAAATCTTTTTTACATCAAATTAAAAATAAATTTCCTTTTTATTATCCAATTCACTACTCATGGGCAGATACAAAACATTCCATACACTCAAGGAGTTGAAAGTTTATTGGAGGGTTATAACACGAAGCAAAATAAGTCTACCTGAATATCACATCTTCAGTTTTGGAGCTGGAAGACAATACATATCTCATGTAGTCTAAATATTTCATCTTACATAAGAGGAAAATGTGGGCCAGATTTGATGATAAATTGACCAAAGTCACACAGCTATACATGCAGGAGCCTGGGATTTAACTCAGGTCCTCTGAGAAGACTCTTTCCACTCCATTGCACTGCATTCCAAAAAAGGCAAATAATCACTTTCTAGGTAAATTTGAACTGAGAGATTCACAAGTATGGAAATATGGAAGAGTGTAAAGAGTTATTGCTCTGGAGTCAAAAGAAGAGGGTGCAAATTGTAACTATTGTCACAATTAACAATGAGATAATGGATGTAAAACACTTTGCATACCTTAAAGTAACACGCAAGTGCCAGTTATTTATCATCATCACTATCACCACCACCACCACCATCATCATCATCATCATCACCACCATCATCATCATTATCAGTCTACAATCATAAGAGCTCCAATTTGGTGATTATTCCATCCTCTGAGGTGCCTTCTGTATGCCTGCTGAGTACAAGTAATATTTATAGATCAACAAATGGGTATCCTGGTAAATGTTTAATAGCTAGGCTCTCTGGAAAAATGCATATGCACATGTTTAAATTTAATCTGCATTATTAATGCTTTCTTGTATCTACAAAATCAACAAAACAAATCCAAGTCTAATTTGTACAGATACTGATTTTTGAGTTACAAATATACACACTGAAAATTTAACAATGGGCTCTCCTTTGGTGGCTTAAATCTGCCTCCAGTGCACCCCTTATTGAATGTCTTATGTTTACTCCCTGTGACTTGGAACAATCCCTTAATAATCACTGACCTCAATCTATTTACTGAAAAATTAAAGTATTGTTTTACATGGTCTGCTTTTTTTTTTTTTTTGCTTTTTGGAGGGCAATTGGGGTTAAGTGACTTGCCCAAAGTCACTTGGCTAGCTTTTGTGTGTGTGTGTGTGTGTGTGTGTTAAGTGTCTGAGGCCAGATTTAAACTCAGGTCCTCCTGACTCCAAGGCTTGTGCTCTATTCACTGTTCCACCTAGCTGTCCTAATCTTTTCTTTTTATAACAAAGAGGGAGCACAAGGTCAAGTAGGCATGATGGGAAGCCTTCATGAAATGGTGATGTGAGGCTTGTGGAATGGAAGGTGTTCAATAATTAGAAACTGGCTGGTAGTCTGTCCTATGCCTGAAACATGACACAGTCTACGTGATCTGATAGTGTCATTGTTGGAATGTAGGAAAAGTTTTATCATATTATCAAATTCCAGTAAAGACAGGATGGCAATAGCAAATGGAGCACTGGACCTTAAGAACTGCGGTTCTCTTACAGCTAAGTAGCTATGGGACACTAAGCAAGTCACTGCACTATCTGGGCTTCAGTTTTCTTATCTGAAAAATGAGGGGCTGGGCTAATCCCTAAGGTCTCTTCAGATTCCAAGCTTCTGTTACACAATATGCCTGTACTGTAAGCATACATAGCAAGAGCAGCCAGTATGGGAACTGTTGCTATGGCAATGTACTCTATCAGTAATGAACCCATTACATGAGTATAAACATGAAAGTGGTACCAGAGAAATAGTATTTGGGGAATCTTGCAAATAATAAAATAAATGTGTAAACATCCAGCATAGAAAAGGCACTCAACAAAAGAAACATGATGCTGGATGCTGTTACTTGGTTTGACACTGCAAAAATTGCCTAAAATTCGTTTGTAACTCTAATGTTGGAGTAGCAGATATGTTGCTAACACAACTGAACCCTGTTAACAGCAAAAATCCAAAGATTCCATCACAACTAATGACCAAATAATCAAACAGAAGGTAGCCTCCTGTGGTAAAAGTATAAGTGTCACTACCATTAAAATGGTTGGCTACTTTCTAAATACTAAAAACAAAAATTTACATCAACTTTTGAACTGAATATAACACAAAACATCCCCCAAAACTCACAACTTTTGAAAAGTAATATAGTCCCTAAGTAAAGAGATCAAATAATAGTAGACTAAAAGATCTACCATACTTCCGGCAAGACAGCAGAGAGAAAGATTGCAGACAAACCCAGTTCTCTCCACTTCTTTAAGAAAAAAAATAGAGGGAGAAATGTTCCCAAAGGTAGAGAAAAGAATAAAAACAAATCAATAATTATTTATCTTATAGTACAGAGTATGGATGAGGGACTGTGCAGTCAAAGCAAACAGTATATGGTAGGCTATTTTCATCTGGTTCTGCAATCCATACCATCCTCTCATGATTGGAAAAAAAAACAAGCAAACCCAAAAAACAAAAAAGCATCCAGGCTTTCATACTATGGTAACAGTTCCTGGAACTTTATAAGTACTTGATAAATGCTTGTTAACTGAGCTCAGTAGGTACTCAGTCACAGAAAGTTGGAAAATCACAATTTAGATCATCCCACATAGACTTTATTAAGAAGTTAATGGGTCTGCATCCCCATAATGAGCTCTAACCTACAGGTTCCTTGAATGAGACCCCCTGTTTTACATGATAGCCTCAGTGAATTCAGCATTAAATAAACTTTGAAACTCATTGAAGTTGTGAAAGGCAATCATCCAATGTCTGAACTGGCCTCTTTTAGCAGAATCAACAGTGATTCAACAACAGTCTGTTCCTTAGGAGGAGAAAGGTCATGAATTAAGCCCATGCTGCTGTAGTAGGGGAGGCAAAATAGAGTGAAGAAATGTCCCATTAAAGTGACTAGCATTACAAATGAGTAGTATGGGGAAAGTCAAACCTAGGATAAAGCTTGGGAAGAATAATGAGTCTTCAATTAATTAAGACAGGAATATTTAATGACCAAAATGACTCTACTAATGATAGGAAAGGATACAAGAACTGAAGTAAGAAAAAAGGAGTATAAAAGACAGTTTAGAACAGAATTTGGAGAATCTTATAAAAGCAATGTAAATGTAGGCTAGGTATGTGTGAAAAAAAATAAAATTATTATTAGTATTATTATTTTGCTTTTTGGAGGGGGGAAGGCAGGGCATCTGGGGTTAAGTGACTTGTCCAAGGTCACACGGCTAGTTTTTGTGTTAAGTGTCTTAGGCCAGATTTGAAATCAGGTCCTCCAGGGCTTGTGCTCTATTCACTGTGCCACGTAGCCACCCCTAAAATTAAAAATTTCAATGGCAGAAGAAGAAACAAGAGAAAAATTAAAAAGCAGAAAAAATAGAGAATATAATTTAAGAATTATTCATCTTTCAGAAAAATAATACCAATACACAAACAAAATGATAAAAATTTTGGTTTTTAAGAAAAAATAAATTAAAATTTCCAGACATATTAAAACCAAAGAACAACAAAGTTATGGTCTCCACTACTTATTGCTACATAGAACCACCATATAACACATTCAGAAATGTGACTGCTAAGGTCAAAAGTTAAAACATTAAATAATACAGTGTAAGTGGATAGGAGGAGTTAATTCATACACCACACCACAGTAGCCAGAATATCATAGAATAATGAATAAAATGTAAGAAAAATGAATATGCTTTATTAAAAGCAAATAAAAATGGTTTATCAGAAAGAATGATATCCTGAAAAGTTGAAGATAATTCCAAAGGAAATGGGAAAATGGCTTTATAACATATTCTTTTTTTTTATTTTTGGAGGGCAATTGGGGTTAAGTGACTTGCCCTAAGTCACACTGCTAATTAGTGGGTCAAGTGTCTGAAATCAGATTTGAACTGAGGTCCTTCTGACTCCAGGGCCAGGGCTCTATTCACTGCACCACCTAGCCACCCAAATATTTAACATATTCTATCACTTACATGTATTCTTGTTTAAAAAAAATAGCTGGGTGTTTACTGAAAGGCAAAATAACAATCAAACAATAACAAACTAAGCAAACCTCAAGATAAACTTAGAATAATTGAAAAGAGTAAAATAAAAATAATCTGCTTAAATCTTATAAAGGGAGACATGAGGGGAAGATTTATAATTCAATACAGTAGAAACTATTTAAAAGGGGATCAGAATCAGTATGTTAGGGGCTATGAGTTTATGTACTATGTGAAGATTCAAGAGGTAATAATATTTTTATTAAATTTTATGTTTATTTTTAGTTTACATCATTCATTTCCATAAGATTTTGAATTACAACTTTTCTCCATATATTTCCCCTGCCCATTAACCCAAAATAGCAATCCCACTGTATCCACCCCCCCCCCCACAATCTGCTCTCTACTATTTCCTCCCCTCATCACCCTATGACTTTCCAGGAGGGCAAGATGGATTTCTATACCCCGGTGCCTGTATATTTTATTTCCCAGTTGCATGTAAAATAATAATAATAATAATGATAATTTTTAAACATTTTATTTTAAAATTTGAATTCCAGATTCTTTCCCTTCCTCCCTTGTCACCCACCCTTACTGGGAAGATAAGCACTTCAATATAGGTTGTACATGTGTAGCTACACAAAACATTTCCATAGTGGATATATTGTGAAAGACTAACTATATTTCCGTCCATCCTCTCTGGACCCCCAATTGTTCTATTCTCTACTTTTGACCCTGTCCCTTTTCAAAAGTTGTTGCTTCCAACTTTCCTCCCCCGCCCCAGCCTGCCCTCACTTCCATCATCACCCATCTTGTCCCCTTCCCCTCTATTCTCCTGTAGGATGAGATATCCTATTTAGTGTGTATGTCATTCCCTCCCTAAGCCAAATTCAATGAGAGGAAGGTTGACTCATTCCCTTTTGCCTTCCTGTTCTTTCCTTCCATTGTAACAGTTTTCACTTGCCTCTTTTATATGAGATTATTTACCCTATTCTGTCTCTCCCAATAACCTCTTATTATATTCCTCTCTTACCTCTCAGTTTCACCTTTTAAGTATCATCCCTTCTTATTCAATTGTTCCTGTGCCCTCTGTTTACGTAAACCTGTACACATATATACACATTCATAGGTATCCGTACACTCATATACCCTCCTATATAGACATATATGTATGTGTGTTTATAAATTTTTATTCCCTTTAACTATTCTCATACTGAGAAAAAGTTTCGTAAGTTAAGATGGCCATTATTCCATGTAGGAATGTAACTAGTTCAACTTTGATAAGTTCCTTATGATTTCTTTTCCCTGTTTACCTTCTCATGCTTCTCTTGCTTCTTGTACCTGAATGTCAAATTTTCTATTCAAATCTGTTTTTTTTTTCATCAAGAATGGTCAAAAGTTCTCTATTTTATTGAATGACCATATTTTCCCCTGAAACATGATATTCAGTTTTGCTGGGTAGGTGATTCTTGGTTTTAATTCCACCTCTTTTAACTTCAAGAATATCATATTCCAAGCCCTTTGATCCCTCAGTGTAGAAGCTTCCAGACCCTATGTTATCCTCATTGTGTTTCCACAACATTCAAATTGTTTCTTCTTGGCTGCTGGTAATATTTTCTCCTTGAACTGAGAATTCTAGAATCTGGTTATAATAATACTAGGAGTTTTCTTTATGGGATCTTTTTAAAGTGATGATCAGTGGATTCTTTCAAGCTCTATTTTGCCCTCTGGTTCTAAAACCTCAGGGCAATTTTCCTTGAGAATTTCTTGAAGGATTCTTCTTTTGATCATGGCTTTCAGGTAATCCAATAATTTTTAAGCTATCTCTCCTAGATCTATTTTCCAGGTCAGTGGTTTTTCCAGGAAGATATTTCACACTGCCTTCTATTTTTTCATTTGTTTGGATCTGTTTAATAGTATCTTGATTTCTTATAAAGTCACTAGCTTCCATTTGCTCCAATCTAATTCTGAAGGAATGAGTCTCTTCAGTGAGCTTTTGAGATTCTTTCCCCGTCTGTCAAATTTGCCTTTTTAAGGTATTCTTCTCCTCCTTGGCTTTTTGAGACTCTTTTGACATTTTAGTTAGTCTATTTTTTAAGGTGTTATTTTTTTTCGGTCAGGTTGTTGACTCTCTTTTCATGATTTTCTCACATAATTCTCATTTCTCTTTCTAATTATTCCTATACTTCTCTTATTTGCTTTTCAAAATCCTTCTTAAGCTTCTCTGTGGCCTGTAACCAGCTCATATTTTTCTTGGAAACTTTTGGTTCTGACTTCATTGTCTTCTTCCTGTTTCATGCTTTGATCCTTTTTGTCCCCCAAAAAGGAATCCAAAGTCAGATTGCTGTGCTTGCCTTGCTTCCCTTTGCTTGCTCATGTTGCCACTCAATTATTTGACCTTTGAGCTTTTTTGCCACAGTAGAACTCTGTTTCCAGAGAGCAGAGCTTTGTCCCAAATAGCTGGTGTTTTCTCAGCTGCTGGAGCTATTAGTTGGGTGCCCTCTTTGAAGCTTCTGCTGGCTCTGGCACTCTGGTCACACACCCCAGGATCTCCACCTTAGACAGCAATCCAGATCCAAGTAGGTTAAAGCAAGAGCAATTACCCCTCAGACTGGTTGCTTGATCCCCCAAAATCTAGAGGCCAGGAGGTCTCAACCAGCCACACAGGGGTGACTGCTGCGGCTCAGCCTCTTCTTCCCCCAGGGGCAGAGGCCAGACTGCACTCCTGGACTCCCAACTCTCACTTTGGCATTTATGGGTTGATAATTCTGGAAACTGCCACAGCTACTGTTGATCCACTCTCCCAAAGTCCCTCCAGCCCCAGCTGATGGTGGCTACCCTGAGGCTAAAACCATGGGCTCACTGGGGGCTGGGCTTTGCCACCAGTGCACTGTGACGGACCCTTCCTGTCTACCTGCTGGGCTGTCTTCAGCAGGAGTTTTCTTTCTCTCTTTCACTTTGTGGGTTTTCTAGCACTAACGTTTGTTTAGAGTCATTTTTATAGATATTTGAGGTGGTTATGGAGGGGGCATATGGAGATTTCCTTCTTCTACGTCACCATCTTGGCTCTACCTCCTGCCTCCACGAGGTAATAATTATTTTTAAAAAATGTAACAGTCACAAATCAAAGAATAAAAGTATAAAAGGAATTGAGAGGAATAATAAAGGAGGAAAATATTTCTTTTAGTAGATGTGTAATAAAAAAAATAAACAAAACTTATCAAAGGTGAACAAAGTATATTAAGTGAACCAAATAAGAGGTAAAAAAGGTGCAAATTTATTAAATGAAATGAGAAAAAATAAGGAAGGAAATGATTAAAACAAAGTCCCAAAACTAGGAAAGAAGTGAAAAATTGGGACAGGAGAGTTTAAGGTTGAAAGGAAGAAAGTCAGTAGAAGTAGTGGTGTGATAAAATAGATTGAGCAAAAAAGAACTGAAGATATGGACTATTATCTTTACAGATGAAGAAAAAAAATCTTCATTTAAAAATATTAGAGAAAAATACATGAAAATCTAAGCCTCTTGTATTTTTTTATTTGACTGATAGAATATTCCAATAAAATGGGGAAAAATGAAAATATTGGCCAAGAGAAGACTTTCAAATCAATTGCTTTCCAGAAACACACTTAAGAAAAGACCTATAGCTATATCTACATCTGCATCTACATCTACATCTATATCTATATCTATATCTATATCTATGTATATGTTTAAGTGAGGTTTGTGCAAAACTTATTATGCCCTGGGTAAATTCAAAGGTGAGCTATTTTATTTGTGTAATCAGCAAAACAAAATTAAAAGAAAGAAATCACAACATAAAAAGAGATAAATGAGAAACCTTCATTATACTGAAAAAAACAAAGACAATGATTCAATATCAAGATTAAACTTATATGCATCTAATGGCTTAAGTATATAAATTCATTTAATAAATCTGTATTATAGAAAGATGAACATTAAGAAGAGGGAGTTTTGGGGTCCCTTTCACAGTCCTACACAAAAGAGGATGAAAAATCAATGGGGGAAATATTAATTTGAACAAATTGCTAGAGAAATTATAGTTAAAAAAACTCGTGGCATCTTTTAAATATGTTGGCTAAGTATTACACATATTTCTCCCATTGAAAATTTACAAAAACAATACCATCTTTCATCAAAAATAAATCTAGTTGTGGCTAGGTGGTGCTGTGAATAGAGCACCGGCCCTGGAGTCAGGAGGACTTGAGTTCGAATCTAGCTTCAGACACAACACAAAAACTAGCCATGTGACCTTGGGCAAGTCACTTAACCCCAATTGCCCTACCTTCCCCCCTACAGAAAGCAAAAAGAAAAATATAAAAAGGACAAACGCATTCAAGACGTAGTTTAAAAAAATAAATATAACAAGCTATGAATAGTAGACACATCCTTAAAAGAAAATTATATTACAATATGCAGTAAGTTCAGGGAGCAAAACAAGAGATTCTTATGCAAATGGAGACTTACTAATGAAATCACAAATAATGAGTAAATCAAAGAAAAAATCATAGAAACAATAAGTAAGTGAAAGAAAATAATGATGAAATAACATAGCAAAATTTCTAGGATATGGCTAAAGCAGGCCTGAAGGAGAGGAATATTTCCCTAAAAATAGAGAAACAAAATGAAAAGTTGAGGGTTAGCAAACTGAATATATACTTTAACTAAGAAACCTAATAGATGAATAAAGCTAAAATAAATTAAGTGATGTAAATGTAAAAAAAAGAGGATGAAGTGATAAAATGGAACCTTCCTCCAAAGTATAGAAAAAATCAGAAATAAAACCTAAGAGCATGCTAGAAATGGAGGAATATCTTTTGACCTGGCATTTTTCCTACTTGTCTTATTCCCCTAGTAGATCTTGATAAGAAGAAAGTCACCCTATACAATTTTCATGGCATCATTTTTTTGTGGTGGCAAAAATTTGGAATCAAATTTGATGTTGACTCCTTGGAACATGGCTAAACAAAGTGTGGCCCATGAATTTAATGTAACATTACCATGTTAAAATCAAATATGAATGTGATGCATACAGAGAAGCATGAAAATATCCATATGAACTGATGCAGTGAAGTAACAAGAGGTAAAGAAACACTATATACAATATATCCAACCATGTATAAGGAAAGGACTGTAATAATAAAAAAGTCACCATGTTACAAAGAAAAAATATGAGAAGATACTCTCCATTCACCTCTTTGAAGAAGCACCACGTCAAGACATGGTTTAATGACCTTTTCAGACTTTTTCTTATGCAGTATCATTTGTACTAATTTTGTATTTTTTCCTCTTTACTTTCCCTTTTTTTTGTCTGACAAGTATTTTTATGTGCAATAGTTTCCTGGGAGAAGAAATGGTGGGAATAGAGGGGGAAACTTTGATGATTTTTAAATCAATAAAATTTCAATTTTAAAATGAACAAACTTTACTCTAGCAGTGATAGTAAAAGAAAATTAAAAAAAATTATTAAACAAATGCTTTATTAACTTCTGTTTTACATCATTCATTTCCACCAGATCTTGAGTTACAATCATTTCCCCCCTATCCAACCTCCCAGAATAGCAGTCCCACAAGATATCGCTTCCTCCAATCTGCTCTCTCCCATACCTTCTCCCATACCTCCTTCAACTTTTCCATTAGAGGAAGGTGAATCTTTGTGTCCCAATGCCTGCACATCTGAAAATTTTAAAATTTTTAAGTGTCTATACATTTGTTTCATGAAGAGATAAGTTTCTGTTGATTCTATAAATGAATGAATCACTGATAGTGAGAATTTTTGAAAATAAGTTGACTACATTCTATTAGAGTAATGACAGAACAACAGATTTAGAACTAGAAGGAACCTTAAAAGTAATTCTGTCCAATACTATTTGTCTTAGATGTTCAGAAATTGACACATAGTAGTTGTGTCAAAAAGTAAAAATCTGAGGCAAAACTGAAAACCAGGTCTCTCTGACTCAAAATTCCAAATTCTGTTTACTATACAAAATATACACAAATAGTTGCATATAAGACATAACTAGATAGATATTGGTATAATTATATAGAGAGATAGATATAGATATCCATCAATATATCTATATACATACATATAGATATATAGTATATGAGCAATGACCACATTCCAGTAAAACCATCTCAGCAAATAGACTAAAACAGGCTGAGAATAATCAATAGGCCTCAGACCCTTCAATGAGGTTAGGGGATGTCTATGCCAAGTAGCTAATGACTTCCCCCAGTGGAATGAGTAAATAATTCGTTCCAATGACCATGAAAGTGACTGAAGCAAGCACTGTAGGGTGCTCAGAGCTTGGTCAGACTTCACAGACACCAAGGTCATCCACTGCATCCTGGGTCATTGCCAGTTGTCCTGAATTTAATTTTGCCATTGAACTCCAATGACTTTTGAATGAGGCTGACAACTTTTTAAAACTGCCTCGCTAAAAATGCAAAAGTCAGGACATGATGTCATTGGTCCTCTTCAATAATCCAGGAAGAAAATAACATAGGTAAATAGATAGATGGATGGTTAAATGGAAGGATGGGTGGCTGGAGGGACAGACAGCAGATAGATAAACATATTGATTGATGGATAAATATGCACATGTGTTTGTGTATGAAGTTCACAGTAATAGAAATGTGATGCTAATAACTAGATAAATTAGGGAAGGATTCATCAAAAAGTTTGCATTTGAGCTGAACCTTGAGGATTTCTAGGTTTTGCAGGAGGAAAAAATTAGGAAAGAGACGATTTCAGGTATTGATGACAGCCTTAAAAAACAATGAGAAGGGGCATGAAATGTGCTGTATAAGGAATACAAGAAAGCCAGTTTGGCTAAACAGAGATCCTCCAAACTTACCTGAAACATGTATCAGAGCGGTGGGTAAGCTTAGATGGTCCTTTATGATGAAATAGATTTTGTTATAAGGATAAAGGGAGAAATATATATAACACTTCAAGATCTGCAGAGTATGCTACATATATTTTCTCATTTGAATCTTATAATAACCTATGAGGTAGTCATTACAGAGTATTATTACCTGTATTTTACAGATTAAGAATTGAAATTTAGCTTTTCCGTCTCCGGGAGCCGCCGGGAGCCGCTGAGAGAGCAGCCCCCTCCCTGTCCTCCCACCTGCAGCAGATGGTCCTTCAGAGCTGTTCCAGCTAAGCATCAAGCGCAACCAGCAGACGTACAGCACCGAGCCCAAAAATCTCAAGGCCCAAAACTCGTTAAGCTACAACGGGCTGATCCACCAGAAGACGGTGGGCATCGAGCTGGTGGCGGAGGGCAAGGGCATCGTGGTGGTGGTGAAGCGGCGGGTAGATGAGAGGAAGCCTGTTACCTCCTATGTCAGGACCACCATCAACAAAAATGCCTGGGCCACACTTAACAGCGTGCGGCACATCATCCGCAAGAATAACTACTGGAAAGACCTCCACATGGATGCTCTGCGCAGGGCCAGTGCCATCCTTCAGAGCCAGAAGCCAGTGGTGGTAAAGAAGTGGACCCGCCCCTCCAAGCGCACCTAAGGGGCCAGGCCTGCCCCTGGCTAATAAATTAAGTCAGACTGCCCCCTCCCCCCCCCCCAAAGGGAGGATTGAAGCTTAGAAAATCTGTGTGAATTATTGTGGTCACATGAGTACTAAGAAATGGGATTCGAATCTGAATTTTCCTGATTCCAAATCGAGAAGTTTTTAGTTCATAAAATATTGCTACTATATATGGTTGTGTATTCTCAGAAGGTAAAGTTATGGAAATATGAAATATTGAATTAAAATCTTCCTTTGTCTCCATTTTTTAGGGCAACAGAATGAAGTGTAAGCAATAGAACCCGATTTTATGAGGACCATCCCCTTTGGATATGCTTTGGTTTCACATTAAGTATTCACAAGCTTCACTTTTAGAGAGAAAAAGAGTTATAGCTTTCAATTCATAATGGAAAAAAATATACTCAGCAGCTAAAGAATGCTAAAATTTACATTAGAGCTTATCAATTCATCATGCATTTTAATTAAAATGCAATAATCTTGAAAGACTTAATTTATAAGTTAGAAAAATGAAAATGAATGTTGTCAGTGATTTCTCAGATATAATAAAGCAAAGGAATTTCCCACCTCCCATATTTGGGGGATTAGCTTCAATACCTCAAGACCAAAACACACACACACACACACACACACACACACACACACACACACACACACACCACTCACGCATAATCACTTTCTTTAGAGTTTAATTTTTAAAGAATCAACAATTGCCTGGGTTTGCTTTGTGCTTGATAGCTTGATATCACATAAAAATGAAATGGACCGATGGAAAATATAAAGATGGATCAGAAGATCTTCATTTTGGCTATATAAAATAACTTAGAGACTAGCCAGTCCAACCCTTTCATTTGGTAGGAGAACCTAAACTTCACAAAGGTAAATGCACTTATCCAAGGCCTCAGGTAGTCAGCATTAGCTGGGGGTTTGATTCAAAGTTCTCTGACTCTAAATCCCTTCCCTGGCCTACCACTGGACTACATTGCCTCACATTAGAGGCTCGCCCGCCCACTATTTAGCATACAATGGTTGATGGTGATTTGTCCAGTGGAAGGTTAAATAACAATGAGGGTTTTTACCTCTTCCCATTCTCAATAGTAGGATGTTTAGATATTGCCAAATCACAAAAGAAACTGAAATCTAGAATTTACCTTCTCAAAGGGCAGATGGAAACTGATGAGCTTAAGACTGGACTTAGAGGGGAAGGTGATGCTGAGTGGGCAACAAAGAATTTAGTTACAAATCTGATTGCTTCTACTTACTTTCTGTGGCCTTGGACATGCCATTCAACAGGTCTAGTCCTCAATCATCCCATAACTATCACATATAGGTATTGTACACATTTGTATGGTATCTCCCTGTCCCATAGACTTCTCCCCTTAGAAGATGTCTTTGTCCCTGTAGTACTTTACCCTGGATTCTCAATTCATCCTAGTTTTATAAACTAAGGGATTAGAAAGAAACCTCCAATGTCTAACCATTCCAGTTCTAAGCCTTCCAGCTCAAAACATATGCTCCTATGAAGATATCAACTTAATCATGTTTTGAATCCTCTTTTTTTTTTCTATTTGCTAATTGAGAAGTTTCAGCTAGCTAGTTCAAGATCCATTCTGGCATAGAATCCATGATGTTATGAACCATCCTTTTCCCTGAGATATGTCAGAATCCCTTTGACTTTTACTACATATATCCGTATCCTATAAAGTGGAGGGGTGAGATAAGATGGCTTTTGAAATCCCTTCCGATTGTTGGTCTATGGCCCTACAATCCCACCTAAGCAGACCAAGGGAAAGATTTTTTTCCCCCATTTCCCTTTCAGGATCCAGAGGGAGATCCAGCAAAGGAGGCAGAGATGGAAAAAAAAAAATATGTAGGAGAATAACCAGGAGATAATGGCATCCTAAGTATCCCATATGTGTCTTTTGCATATGCCCTGCCTTATATATTGTCTACCTCCTTAAATTGTAAGATCCCTGAAGGCAGGTCTCTTTTGTCCTTTCTTCAAAACTTTAATACTATGCATGATGCCTGGCACATAGTAGGTGCTTAAAAAAGGTCTGCTTATTTGACTTGCCAGACACTGCAAAAAATGAATGTTTTAAAAAAAATGAAAAAAATAAGAGAGGTCTGATTGTCAAGAATCTTTTACTTATTGAAGGAAACATGTACATACCTAAGCTTATACAGAAGAAATGAAAAATACATCCTAGATAGTTTATGAAGAGGGGGCACAGGGAACCAGCAAAAATGTTATGTGAAAAATGATGCTTGAGCTTAATTTTGGAGCATGTAATAATTTCTACAACCTACAAGAGAGGAGATGGTGAAATTCAGGCATAAGTGATAACCTGTATAGTTCTGAAAATTAGGTTTTTTAATGTAGGTTTTTTTCATTTATATATTTTTATTTTTAATAATATTTTGCTTTCCCCCAATGACATATAAAAACAATTTTTATCATTTGATTTTTTTTTTTTGCTTTTTTGGAAGGGGAGGAAGGGCAGTTGGGGTTAAGTGACTTGTCCAAGGTCACATGGCTAGTAAGTGTCAAGTGTCTGAAGCTGGATTTGAACTCAGGTCCTCCTGACTCCAGGGCTGGTGATACCTAGCCGCCCCATTTGCTTTTTTAAAGTTGTGAGTTCCTAATTCTCTCCCCTCCTCCTTCCTCTCCTCCCTCACTGAGATAGTAAGCAATCTCATATAGGTCATACATGGACACTAGATTGTTAAAATTAGATTAAAATTGAAGATAAACTATGGAAGACTTTATGTGACGAACATCAAAGAAGGTCAACTTGGGTGAATCACAGATAGCAGAAAGGGAGGAGATAAATGGTAAGAAAGTTCTTGAAAGGTTTTAAAAGTCAAATAAAGGAATTTATATTTAATTTATATTTAATATCCAAGAAAATTAAGAGCCACTAGAGTTTATTGGTATAAAATTGACAAATCTCTATTTATGAAAATCACTTTATGGGTAGAGTGAGGGTGGGTTGGAATGGAGAGAAAATTATGGCACAAAGTCTAGAAGAGATGTGGGTCTTATGTTTGATCAGCTTCAGCAAGTAAGACAAAAAAAAAGATTAGTAAATATATTCCCCAAATATCCTAATAGTCAAGCAATGAGCCAAGAGAGAACAGGAACTACAAATAATAGTGGGCAACTTTAATGGCAACCTAAATGAGCAATCCAATGCCCAGAACTCAGCTTAGATTGTGCAGTTGTCCAAACTCCTTGATTTCTAATACAAATAAGTCTTCACGGTGGTAATCCTACATGTTGATATTAAACATATGTCCTCATGGTGGATTGAGAAAACTTTCTACAGAGGCATCCAAAGGAAAACAGAAGAGATGAGTCCTAAGAGCTCATTAATTTTCTCTGTGAGAAATGAATTCTCCATGAATCAGGAAAGTAGGGTACCTATTCAGTCTTGGCAGGAAGAAGTAAGAGGGATAGCAGAAATCTATTCTTGAAGCCAAAATACTGCATCCAACCATAGAAGTAGTAATAGATGAAACACATTGCTTTTAGATTGTTTTTAAGATGTCTATTGGACACACTATTTAAGATTCCAATAGGCAACTAGAGGCAGGAACCTGAAAGAGAGGGTCATCTTTGGAGTCTAGAAGCCCTAAATTCATGTCCTATTTCTTCTACTATTTTTTGACTCTGGGTAAATCAGATTAACTGCTCAGTCCCCATCCCCACACCCACTGCAGACTTCTCAAGTTAGAAGATCCCTTTTCCATTGCAGCCCTTTCCCCTGATTGGCCAAGAGGAATGCAAGGTACAGACTAGAAAGAGCTACTCCTTCATTCTTCTCCGGGTTCTACTCCTTATTCTTTGACTTACTTTTCCCATTATGCAACTGCATAGGTAATTTCTTCCTTCAATAACACATGTGTGCACATTCACATGCATGCACACACAAATGCACCAAGTTCCACATTATCACCTCCTTTCATATATTGCATTCCATCTATCATATTGTCAACTCCTTGAGGACAGGAAATACGTTTTTTTGTGTTTCTCAATATTTCCATCACTTAGTATGTAAGTGTTTTATAAGTGCTTGTTCTGGAAAGAGCCATTCAATTAGAGAGAGGTCTCCACTGGGGCAAGATAACTCCTAAGAATTGAATTCAAGGGCTTGAGTGATCTTCAGGATGAATATATTTCTGGGGTATAATAAAAAAGCCTGATATACAGGCCTGATGAGGAATGAAGAATGCTTGGCCTTCTACGCATCCCACCATGCAGCATCCTGGGCAAGGTAAATTACATCACACAAATTCTATGTTAAGAGAAGTGTGCTTGATTAAATGCATGTAAATTATTCACTTCAAATTAGCCATCATTCCTCTTCCCAAATTTCCTTTGGTCACTTGTGAATAGCAGTCATCTTCCTTTCCATCAAGCAGTGTGAACAGAAGAAATACAAGCTAATTTCCATGCTGGACCACTGCCTCTATCTATCAATTTGGATAATCAGGTTATGAGATCTCTTCAGTGCTATTCCTAAGGTGAAGATCTAGCCATGGTGCACACATTCTGATCCCCCAACTCAATTTCATAAACTCCAAGTGAGGACCAAATATAAAATCCACTTCTCTTTTAAAGGCTTTCACAACCTGACCTTTTCCTTCCTTTACAATATCCTTCCACCCTTGGTCAGTTGTTTCTAGTCATGTCCAATTCTTTGTGACTCCATCTGAGATTTTCTTCACAAAGTTACTAGAGCAGTTTGCCATTTCCTTCTCCAGCTCATTTTATAGAGGGAATTGAGGAAATCAGGGTTAAGTGACTTGCTCAGGGTCACACAGTTAGGAAATATATGGATCCAGATTTGAGCTCAGGAAGCGGAGTCTTCCTGACTTCAAACCACTTAACCATGTATCTTCCCCTCTTACACCTTCCTTCCATATACTTTATAATCAAGGGATATAGGCCTTGTTATTTTTTTCTACCTCAATCTTTTTTTCTGACTGCATGCATGTCCACTGGTTGTCACCGTTTCTTGGAAGTCATTCTTTTTTCATCTCTACCTACTGTCTTCCCTATTTTTCTTTATGTCCCAGCTAAAACCCTGCTTTATATAAGAATACATTTTAGGCCTACTTCAATACTATTTCCTTCCACTGCAATTCTCTCCAATTAAGCCTCTCTACAGCTTTTTTTGGTACAAATTTACTTATATGTTGAGTCAACAATTAGATTGTGAGATGCTTAACAGCAGAAATTTTTTGTTTCCTTTCGCATTCAGAATTTAGCACAGTACATGGAATACAGTAGGTACTTAATAAATACTTGTATTTTTTTGCTTTACTTTCCATTATTCTATGCAGAAAATCTTAAGCAACTGAGACTTTTTTAAATTAATGGGCTATGATGATATTCACGCTTATAACTTGCAACAATTGTACCTAGGACAACTCAATATATACTCAAATCCAATTTATTTTTAATATAGGGCAAAACAGATAATGCACTAGATATTCCTCTGTCTACACAATAATCCTTAATTATAATAAAGATTCTTGTTGTATAAGTTGTTCATTTGATGCCAAATTTGTTATGGACACATTATGTAGCAAAGAGTTTTACTCTGTTATTTTTCATTTATAGGAAGAAGGGTCTCATAGTAAAAACAACAATGCAGCTGACTTTTGGTTGACCTATGTTTGAGCTTTAGCTTCAAGACTTACTAGGAACCCTTGAGACAATAATTTATGTGTCGGCTACCTCATGTTTAAAATGTCAGTAATATCTTGCTCATTCTTCAGTTTCTAACATTGACTTCACAGTTATAATTTATGTTAGTTTTTTGTAACTATCAAATACCACATTAATGTGTTATTTTAATATGGATCCCATGTGTATAAGTATCAATAAATATGCTACTATAAATTTATACTATTATAAAATGACTCTCCAACAGAATTGTTGAAAACCAGTATTTTTAAGGGCTAACATACTATGTAGTCATGACAGAAAGCTAATGCTGCCAAGAAAGTCCAATGAATATTTCTTGGTCTTGAAGTCTAATAAAGCTCAATGACCTGTGATCATTTGTCAGTTTGCCAAATGAGAAGGATGATATTTGAAGGCTATGGTTGTTAGCCTTCAAAGTCTGTGTTCTAAGTATCATGGTTTGGGGGGAGGCAGGGAATTGCAGCAGCAATTATGATTTTAGCAAAACTGAAGAAAATGACATAATGCAATGAGAAGAATGTTCCAAAAATGACAGAAACATGGAAGCAAGAAATTGGAAAGGAACACATATGTTGAAGGAAATTTAAAAATGGATTGTGTGGCTTTATGTTTGTTAAATGTGTGGTGCAAATGTTTGTATACTACGGTGCTGGTTAAATCAATTAAAAAAACTTCATTTACAATTTAGAAATTACATTAACCTGGGTCAATTGTACAGAAAAACCCTGGTCTCTTTAAATAGATTGCTGAGGCAATCACATAAATAAACAAATCTAAATAATATTGCATGCTTCTATTCCAAAAGGGAAAGATATTTCATTTAGAAAGTTGCTGCAGGCTACTGGAGAGAGATAATATTCCCAAAATTCATAGAAGAAACAGTTTGCTATGATTAACAAAGCATGAAGGAGATCCTGAGAAGCTACAAGAAAGCAAGGCTCTTAGTAGCCTAACTGATTAGCAATACTGTAAGAATACATTATGAAATAAATGGGCTTTATTTAAAATACATGATCATAGGTTGTGAACAGGCTAAACCTATTGTCTTGAGGCCACATATGGATAATCCAAAGTTGTTATGGTCCAATGAATTTCAAACAAAATAAAGACTTTCATACTTAGAAATTTTATTTTATCCTCTTTTATTCTATTCAGCATTATCTGCATTAAGAACTTTGAGTTAGGTTTCAGAAATAAAATCAGTGAATACTGTTTCAAACCTTCCTGGAAATATTGTCACAATAATACACCATTCCTCAAGTTATTAAAACAATCAGATCTTTAATAGATGTATGTATGTATGTATGCATATTTGTTTGTATGTATGTATACGTGTAGGTGTTTCATAATTAAATCTTAGTTTTCTTCCTGGCCAACAAATGGTCTACATGAATGTGTTTATATTGGCCTCAAACCAAGTAGGATTTAATCAACAAAATAAAGTTTCTTGTTGAGTAATTTAAATAGTCTCTGATCTCTTTTTGCCTTGGATTATGAAATGCGAAGTTTATGAAGTCTGAATCTATCAACTCCCTTTTTAAAATAACACAGAGCAGATTAATGTTGAATGAGGTATTACTGGTCCACCAAATATCAGAGTGCAATGGAAAGAGGTTTTCATTTGCCTGAGTGGAGAAATGATAAAACAAACAAGATGGTAAAAGTGCCATGGTGCTGATCAAAGGAAAATATATTTTAAAAATTGATCCACCTCATCTGTAAAAGAACTGAAGATTTATTAACTATTAATACAGTCCAAGGAGAAAAAGCTAAACTGCTCAGTATTTTTTTCAGGTTATTTTTCCTTTTAAAATCTTTGGAAACTCATTTCAACAGAGATCTGCTGATTACCTATTCTAAGAAAGGCACAGTATGAAGCATTATGGCAGAAAGCCTTAATCACAAACTCAATCTTTGATCCCCAGGATTTTATTATCTAATTGTTGTCCTGGAGGCAATGTAAGTATATACAGGAACAAGTATGTAAACATGATAGAAGACTGAAATAAAGAAAACATTCTATAGAACTTGCAGGAGAAAGAGATTATTTTCAGATGGCACTGTCCTCACCTTGGAGATCATATTGATGAAATCACTCCTGAATCAGGTCATAATTGAAAAAAAAGTATTTAAAAGGCAGAAGTGAGGAAGAGGCTTTTTTGGTTGTTTGTTTGTTTCCCCCAGGAATGGTATAACCTTATCATAAATGAATGGAGATGAGATTGAGAAATTATTGCTCACTCAGTTTACCTACAACAGACTGTTGGAAAGATTATATAGGAGATAAAGTCAGAACAAGTAAGAAGCTATCTGATGAACTTTTAATCCTTAGCTTGGAAAAAACCAGAACAAAAATGCAGTGCTGAAATGGTAGCAGAACTGACTTCTGAATCAGGATCAGTCATTTTCAAAAGATCATAGAGAACAAGAAGTTTGACAAAGGACGAGAGTATTAGAAACGTCCTAATTTTTGAAAGTGGGAAGAGAGTAGAACCAGCATATTATTGGCTAGTGAATTTGTTTTCAAATCTTGGAAAATTCTAGAAATATATTATCTATGGGATGTTTGGGAATCATCTAGAAAAAGAAGTGGCCAAAAGTAATCATCATTGCTTTGTGCAATACTCAAATTGTTTCTTCTTGACTGCTCGTACTATTTTCCCCTTGACCTGGGAACTTTGGAATTTGGCTATAATATTCTTAGGACTTTTCTTTTTGGGATCTTTTTCAAGATGCAATTGGTGAATTCTTTCCATTTCTATTTTGTCCTCTTGTTCTAGAATATCAAGGCAAATTTGCTTGATAATTTCTTGAAATATGGTGTCTGGGCTCTTTTTTTTTTGATCATGGTTTTCAGGTAGTCTGATAATTTTTAAATTATCTTTCCTGGATCTATTTTCCACATCAGTGGTTTTTCCAATGAGATATTTTGCATTGCCTTTCATTTTTTTCATTTGTTTGTATCTGTTTTATAGTATCTTAATTTCTCATAAAGTCATTAGCTTCCAATTTCTCCAATCTAATTTTGAAGGAGTTATTCCCTTCAGTGACTTTTTGAAATTCATTTTCCATCTGGCAAATTCGGCTTTTTAAGGCATCTTCTCCTCATTGACTTTTTGGGCCTCTTTTACTGTTTGAGTTAGTCTATTTTTTAAGGTGTTATTTTTCTTCACTGTATTTTTGGGTATCCTTTAGCAGGGTGTTGACACGCTTTTCATGATTTTCTTGCGTCATTCTCATTTATCTTCCCAATTTTTCCTCTACTTCTCTTACTTGATTTTTGAAATCCTTCTCGAGCTCCTCAATGGCCTGTAACCAGTTTAAATTTCTCTTGGAGGCTTTTGATGCAGGGGTTCTGACATTGATATCTTCCTCTCACTGCATGCCTTGATCCTTTTTGTCCCCCCCAAAAGATTCTATTGACTGCTTGTGCTTCCATTGCTTGCTCATATTGGCAGCTAATTATTTGACTTTTGAGCTCTTTGCCACAGTAGAACTTTGTTTCCAAAATAGAGCTATGTCTCAAATCACTGGGGGTTTTTCAGCTGCTGGAGCTATTAGATGGGCACCCTTTCTATAGCTCCCACACACTGGCTCACTGGTCACACAGCCTAGGACCACCACTCAAGACCATGATCTCAATCCAAGCAGGTCAAAGCAAGAGTGCTTAGCCTATGAATGCTCACTTGGTCCCCCTACAATCTGCAGGCCAGGAGCTCTGGAAGCAGCCATGGATCAACAGCTGCAGCTATCACTCCTCCTCTGCTTCTCGCTCCAGGGGTAGTAGCTGGACCACACTCTTCTATCCTCCCCTGGACCAACCAAATTCCACACTGACCTTTTACTTTGTCTTTGGCATTTATGGATTGAGAAGTCTGGAAACCACTACAGATGTTGGTCATTTACTCCCCTGAAGTCTGCTCTAACTGCACCTCATTGGGGCCACCCTGGGGCTAAAACCTTGGCTCGGGTGGGACTGCCCTTGGCTCCCAGCACTTTGTGATGGACCCTTTCTGTTGGCCTGCTGAGCTTCCTTCAGCAGGAGATTTGTTTCTCTCTGTCACCTTATGAGTTCTGTAGCTCTAAAGTTTGTTTAGAGTCATTTTTTACATGTATTAGAGGAGGTGGAAGTTAGAACTAAGTGGAATTCCTATTTCTACTCTGCCATCTTGGCTCCACCCTGCTTTGTGCAGAACAGCTGGTGTCAGCTGAATAGGGTTTTCATCTTTGATGGGATTATGGGATCCATAGATCTGAGAAATGCTTTAAAAATGGTTTGTTTAAATTTTAGTAAAATATTTGACAAAGATAATGATTTTCTTCAGGAAGATATGGGCAAATGTGTAATAAATGACAATGCAGTGAGGTATATATAGTAATGTGTAAATATCTGGTTTAAAAGAGTATGCATTTATGGTTCTATGTTGCTTTGGTAGGACATTGATAGTGGATGCCCCAAGGATTTATGTCCAGTCCATTACTATCTTTTTCAATAACTTGGATCCACTTACAGATGACATACTTGAAATTGTTTATTCAGTGAAAGAAAGTTATAGTTTTATCTGATAGGTTAGGTGAAGGAACTTGAACCATAAAAGATCTTTACAGATAAGAATGTTGGGCTGAACCTAATAAGATGAGTTTTAATAAGAATGAAGATAAACTCATAAATGATTTCAAAAAACAAACTGCAATAGTATAGGATTGGAGAGTTTTGATTAGATATGAGTGTATCTGAAAAAATATTTTAATGTATTTGAAGTTCAATGTTAGTCAATAGTGTGATATGACAATCAAAAGAGATAATGTGATTCTAGATTAAATCAAGAGAGGTATAATGTTCAACACGGTGTTGGTGATAACGTGGTTGTGCTTTTCCATGATCAAAACATATCCAGAATACTATATGCAGTTTGAGGTTGCACATTGTAGGAAGGATTCTGACAAAATGAAGAGTATTCAGAAGAAGGTAATCAATTTATCATAAATTGCTTTGAGATCACACAATATTGACTTTGATGAGTTTTTGGATCTCCTGGAAAAAAAAATAAAGATGACTTAGGGGATGTGATATGGAGAGTGTAAGTGAAGAGTTAAACAGATTGGAGAGAAGAGAAGAGGAAAGAGGAAGAGAGGAGAAAGGGAGAAAGGAGGAGAATGGAGGGGATTGGAGGGCAAGAAAAAAGAGGAAAGGAGAGGGTGAGGAGGAAGAGCAAGGAGAAAGAAGGGGAGAAGAAAGTGAAAAGAAAGGAGGGGAGAAGAAAAGAAAATATTTAATATATTTTCCTATTATATGTAAAACAAATTTAAAATTTGTTAAAAATAAAAAAATCCTATGATATGTAAAAACAGATTTAACATTAAAAAAATTTTGAGCCCTAAATTCTCCCCCTCTCTTCTCTTCCTGCCTCATTGAGAAAGCACAAATTTGTTACAAGTTATACATGTGCAGACAAATAAAACATTTCCATGTTAGACATGCTTTGGAAAACAGACAAAAACGATAAAGAAAATTAAAAAATATATACTTTAATCTGCATCTATGTTTTATTGGTTCTTTAACTGGAGGTTGATAGTATTTTTTCATCAGGAGTCTTCTGGAATTGTCTTAGATCATCATATTGCTGGCAATAGCTAACTCATTCACAGTTGATCAATGTACAATATAGCTGTTATTGTCTACAATGTTCTCCCGATTCTGCTAAATTAATTTTGAATCATTTCATGTAAGGCTTTCCAGGTTTTTTCTGAGAATATCTTGACCATCATTTCCTAGAGTACAATTTGACAAACATATAGGATAAATTTTGCATCCATTCCTCAATTGATGGGCATAATATTAACTTCCAATTCTTTGCCACCACTAAAGAACTGCTATAAATACTTTTGTACACATAAGTTCTTTTTCCTTTTCTTCTTTTTAAAAATCTCTTTGGGATACAGACTCAGTAACGGTATCACTGGGTCAAAGGGTATGTATAGCTTTATTCCTCTTTGGGCATAGTTCCAAATTGCTCTCTAGAATGTCTGGATCAGTTCACAACTCCACCAAAAGTGCATTTGTTTTTGCTATGATTCAGAAAAAAAAATAGTTTCTTTGCTATTTGCTATCTGTATTCACTGTGAAGTTTGTGTAAGTCAGGGAAATGGTCAGGCCTTGGATATGGGGCTTGGGATCTGCTTGCTCCTCAAAATCATCAAGATCAAAAGTTAGATGGAACCTGATTATCTCCCCTAAGTGTACTTCCCCACATCCCTTCAAACATTTGTCATTTTCCTTTTCTGTTGTATTAGCCAATCTAATAGGTAGGGGGTGATACTTCAGAGATGTCTTCATTTGCATTTCTCTAATCAGTAGTGATTTAGATAATTTTTCATATGATTATAAACAGTTTTGATCACTTGGTCTGAAAACTACCTCTTCATATCCTTTGATCATTGATCAATTGGAGAATGGATCCAATTTTTATAAATTTCACCTACTTCCCCATATATTTGAGAATTAACTCTTTAATCAGAGAAACTTGCAGCATTTTATAGTTATGATTACTATGTGTTTCCCTCCATCCTATTTCCCCCTGTTTATCATACTCTTTCTCTCTTTTCATCCCATTGAGAAAAGAAAAAAAAAGTGAGAAAGATAAATGCAAATTAAATCAATTTAAAATTCTACATCATACCCATTAGCCTGGCAAAATAACAAAAAACAAACAATAACAATGAAATGATAAATGTTTGAGGGGCTTTGAGAATATAGGCCCATTGACATTGTTGGTAGAATGGATACATTCATTTGGAAAGTAACGAGATTATAGCCAAAAGGTTACCAAACAGTGCACGAAAGAGGAACAGTCGCTCTTTATACAAAAGTTTTTATTGCAAATGTTGGTGGGCAAATAAAACCCCAAAACCCTAGAAAATAAAGTTAAGCAACATAATTGGGAAACAAATTAATAAGTTGTGGTATGTAAATATGACATATTTGACAATAAATATAAGCTGCTTGAGGAAAAGGGCTATTTATTTTTTACTTTGTATTTTCAGTGTCTACAATTATGTCTTTAAAATAATTATTGCTTAAAAATAACTGAATTAGTAGGGGGATTAGTTGATAATAATGCAAAGGAAAGCAAGGGAGAAGAGAATATCCAGTTTAAGCAAAGAGTGTTGGGCCACACAAGTGTAGTGAGGGTTCCACATGTAAGGAAAGGGGGCTGTTATAGGGAACGATTCACAGTGAGGCAGAACATGCATCTCTAGCCTCTTCTATGATCACCTTTCTACAAGAGAGACATTTATTCCTGCTAGATGGAGAAGCAATAGGTTGGGGCCAGAGACCGCTGTTCTGTTGTCCTCAGAGGGAAGAAGCAACAGACCAGAAATATAACTATCTACTGCCTTAAATATTTTTCACCTAGGGGAGATAATCAGGTTCCATCTAACTTTTGATCTTGATCATTTTGAGGAGCAAGAAGATCCCAAGATCCATATCCAAAATCTGATCATTTCCCTGACTTACACAAACTTCACAGTGAATATAGATAGCAAACAGCAAAGAAACTAATTTTTTTCCCAAATCATAGCAAAAAAATTCTCTTATACAGAAGAGAATGTCAGATAACATAGAATCAAGGAACTCTCCCTTTGGGAACAACATAATTGAACTCAATCAAAAGAAAGGCATGCATTTTATCCAAAGGGAAACTTACACTGGGAATAAGAAGACTGCCAGTTCCTCTCATGTCTTTCCAGAGTTTTTACTTCAGCAATTGGGGTTGGTCTCTTTAGTCTTCTTTTTTGAAGTTGAAGATTCAAAGCTTTTCCAGTCCTGAAAGTAGATACCTGCTTGAAAGTTTCTTAAAGAGTAACTGACCTTTGGGGAGTCCCAAAAGGGACTGGTGAAGACTGAAGCTCTATCCCCTCTAGCCAATTCTGTGCTGCCCCTAATGTAGGTTGGGGCCTTTATCTTTACCTATAAGGAAAGAGTTCAATACTATTGAACTTTAGAATAGGGCTTATGTTAGAAAAAGGATATGGTCAAAAGTGTTCGGTATTGTAGAAAGGTCAACATGGATAACAATGGGCCTTTCGTTGTGACAAATAAGAGATCGCTAGTAACTTAGACAAGAGAAAGTTTATATGGAAAGAAAAAAAAAACTCATAAATTTAAAGGGTGTAAATCTGGAAGAACACTTCAAGATTGATAATCTAATCCAATCTTCTCATCCCATAAATCAGGAAACAAAGACACAAAAAGGATAGTTTCCCCCAAATAAAATACCTATTAAGTAGCAGAATAGAAATTTGAACTCTGGCTTTCTGGATTCTAGATCTGATGTTTATTCCACCACACTCTATCAGTCATAAGTGGTGATTGATATAGGACTAAAACAGAATTTAACATGATGAGAAATATCAAATAGTTTGGTTTCCTGTAGTGTCTGTGTATCTCTAATTCTTCTTTACTTTCCCCCTGCTTGAAATGCATTCTCATTCCTTCTTGACACATTTATTTCCATGAGGCTTATTCCAAGAAAAGGTTTTCACCACAGGACATGATATAAAGCTCCAACAGATAAGTATTAATTTTCCTAAAGCAGATTGCTCTAAAAGCAGTATGACTTCCCCCCTACCCCCTGTTCCCAGATCTAAAATAACTTCATTACATTTTCTTTATTGGCATCTTTACTGGAGAAAAGTTAATGGAATCCCATCATGGATTTGAGAGTAATCTTCCCTTCATGATCTGGAGTTATAATTATTTGTTATTTAAGTTTTAAATAATTATTTTTTAATATGTGCTTCCTCAAGAATTGCATTTCTATAAGTATTTCTCCTGTGATTTAAATAAGCAATTCCCTACAGTAATATAATTATAAATTATATAATAATGATAATGATATAACAATAATAATATAATTATTATTATAAAATATGGCAATAATTATAATAAAATAAAATTTAAATAGTGCTTTAATATTTATAAAGTACTTTACATATGTTATCTTATTTGATCCTTAAAACAGCCCTGGGAATTAAATGTGATTATTATTTTCACTTTAAAACTTAGAAAACTAAGGGTATAAGATAGTAAGTAGTGTGTCTAGTCGAACCAGCCTAATATGCATGCGAGACTGGATTTGAACATAGGTTATCTTTAAAGTAAAACACTGTATTTATAAAGACATTTATCTTCCATCGTGCAGTTTAATAGGCACCCAAAATTGTGAAATACATTTCCAGACATTTCCTTTGATAAGAAAATTTAAAAAAGAGAGAGAGATTCTGTAAAATATGATGAAATCAATTCAGGTGATTAAAAAATTAAACAAATTCACCATGCTTTGAACATTTTCATACCTTCTGAGTTTACTCAAGATTTTTGCTACTTGCATGGCCTGGTGTGAGTATACTATTTGTTCATGCAGATTACAAGATCATTATTCTTCAGAAAGGCAATTTCATGAGTTTCTGTCACTCCTGTCTCAAAAAAAGGGGGAGGGGGAGACATGTCTTGAATCACAGCTTTCTAGGAAGACACATTCAGTATTTATATATGCCCATTATCTGATGGAATTCCATGAAATTGTATCAATTAAATAAGCATTTATTTAAGTGACCACTATGTGCCTGGAGCAATATTATGTAACATGGATAGAAATCAAGGCATAGACATGCTCTACTTTTAATGACCTCACAGTCTAATGGTGGAGACAACACACAAATGACGTCCAAAGAAGCTATATGTAGGATAAATCAGAGATAACTGTAGAGGAAGGCATTAACATCAAAGGGGAACCAATTGGAAGAGCATATTCTAGAAACATATTCTAACATTTTCACCAAAAATCCGAAGGAAGACAAACCAGGAGGCAGAACTGAAGATTGAAAGAATTCCAGGGATGGGTGAAAATTCTGGAGATGAGTATTTTGTGAGGAATAAAAGTATCATTGAGGGGGCGGCTAGGTGAAGCAGTGAGTAGAGTGCTGGCCCTGGAGTCAGAAGGACCTGAGTTTGGATCTGGCCTCAGATACTTAACACACACAAACAAAAACCTAGCAGTGTGACCTTGGGCAAGTTACTTAACTCCAACTGCCCTCCAAAAAGCAAAAAAAAAAGTATCATTGAAAAAAAGTATATGGAACATAATAAGGTATAAGGAGATATGATAATTTATGAGGGGCAGATTAATTTTATTTTTGTTGCTTGAGATAAGATTGGAGTTTATCAAATTGTTGTAAAGTCATTTCAGGAGTGTCCAACTCTCTGTGACCCCATTTGAGGTTTTCTTGACAAAGATAATGGAATGGTGTGCCATTTCCTTTTCCAGCTCATTTTACAGGAGAGGAAATTGAGACAAACGGACTTATATGACTTTTCCATGGTCACACAGAGTTAGTGTCTGAGGCCAAATTTGAAGTTAGTTCTTTCTGACTACAGATCCACTGTAGGTAGGCATGATGAAATTTGTGCTTTGCAAAGATCAATTTGACAGCTGAGTAGAGGATGCATTGTATTGAAGAGAGATTTGAGGAAGGGAAACCAATTAGAACATATTAAATGATCAAGATGAGGTGATGAAGGCTTAAATAAGGGTGGTATAGGTACATTCTATCTGGTCAGCAATATCAGAAGAGAAAAGGAGGCACCTGTGAGAGATATTACAAAAACTCGGTACATTTTAACAACAGACATAGTGACTACAGGATAAGAAGGTTACAAGTAATGGGTAACATCTAGGTTATGAGGTGGTGTGATTGAGCATGGTGATGCCATTAACAAGGAAGTTAGAAAGACTAGACTTTGAAGGCAAAGATTATGAGTTCAGTTTTGGACATGTTAATATTAAGATGTATATGGGATATCTAATTGTAGATGTACAAAAGTCTGTTGTATGTGTGAGACTGGAAACCTAGAGAAAGGTTAGGCTCTATAAATAGATCTAAAACCTGTGATCACTAAATTCATGGAAGTTAATCAAACCACCAACTGAAATGACAAAAGGGAGGTAGAGAAGAGTGTTGAAAGGGAAATTCTTAGTGTGGACTTTTACTTTGGTTAATGAGGCAAAGTCAGGACATAGAGCATCAAAGGAGTTTATTATAAATATCAAGATAGTAATTAGGTGATCACTGGAGATCAGCAATGGTGGAACCAGCTTTGATTTATAGCTTTCATAATGAGAAGAAGACAATTCACATAGGTCAGTACCAGCAAAAGAGGTTGGACACTTGGCTTTCAGTTCTTCCTCAATGTAGCAAGTACATGACAATTTTCAGGTAGAGGTATGTGACAAAGATTAAGTAATGCAGAAAGCTGTAAAATCAGTGTCATCTTTCCCAACACAATCACCCTCAAACATGACTGACAAGCAGGGCTGGGAATAATGGGTTACTTAGTCAGTGTAACTTTCAAAAAAGGACCCAGAAAAAAGCTTTGGGGAGTACTGACCTTTAGTGGGCTCAACTTGCATGAAAATTCATCAAATAAGATTGAAAAAGAGGAATCAGTTAGGGTGATGAGGAACCAAGAAAGAGAAGCATCCCAAAAAACTTAGAATAGAATATTAAAGACAAGAGGATGGATTGAATAAAAGGCTGCGGAGAAATCAAAAAGGAAGAGAATTCAGAAAAGGTCATTAAACTTAGCAGTTAAGAGCTAATTAGTTACTTTGGAAATAGTAGGTTGTTTTTTTAATGGAAAGGTCAGAAACCATGCTTATATAGAGTTTAGAAAAGAAATGAAGACACCAATTGTAGTCAATTCTATAGATGAGGTCAGCCATGGAAGCATGAAAGGAAGGACATATATTGGGAAGACGTTAATGAGGATGGAGGGATCAAGTGAGGTATTTTTGAGGATTGAGGTTTGGATATGTTTGCAGATATTCCAACTTAGTATGATTTACTTTCTCTTCCATAGAATCAAAATAAACAACTCAATATCACTCTCATTTTGCCATGAAACATCAGAGCATTATGTTAGAAACAATCTGATTTGAATAGAGAAATTAAAGTCTATCTTTAGATAAAATGGGCATTCCCATTTACACATACATGCAATAAAAAGGTTAGTCTACTGCTTGGAAATAGTGAGTTACTGTAACTAAATACCTTTTTTTAAAAATGTAGTATCTACCATATAAAGTGTCTAGATAATGTATGGCATAATGGGCAGGAGAATGGATAGAGCCAGATTTTGAATTGAGAAGATTTGATTCAAGAAATTTGGCCTTCCTCATTGATTTGCTGAATGACAACAGACAAGTCTAGTCTCTTTTAGCCTCAATGTCTTGTCTTCTGTGGCCCAGTTTATTCATTTGTAAAATGAGAAACTTGCATAATATAGGGTTTCTTTCTATTCTAGGCCTGTGATCCTATTATTCAACAAATTAATATATGGGTTACAATCTATTTTAATGTAAAAGATTGAAATGTATATATTGAAATTTTCAAGGAATCAGAAAAATTCCATACCAAATAAATTCATAATTTTGACACTGTTGCTTATAACTGATCTAATGATATTCAGGGTAAGAGGGGAAAATGAATGAAGAGTCATTGGACCAAGATGTTTCCCTAAAGAAAAATATAGTCTTGTGTGAAAATATAAGATGTTTAAATATTGAATAATTACTCTCTAGTTCATTACAATGATTTAAGTGATGCAAGTAAGTCTTAGTGAAGAAACTATCTAACAGCGCTAGCAAGCACCTGTTTGGAATCTTCAAAGCTATCTGCTAGAAGGACTCATGATGGACAAATTATTTCAGTGTGCTTTTGGAGGTGAGATCTGCATCATTCATCACAGAAGTGTGAGAATTCCTGGGATAGAAACTCTTTAGCAATGCAGACCAGTAAGTGTCCAGTAACATCATCTTAGAGTTTCTTGGGTAACCAACAGATAATGTGACTTGTATCATATCCCATTGTCAGTGTTGAGAATTGAGCCAAGGTCTTTCTGTCTCTTTGAAAAACTCCCTCCTCTGCGGTGGCTAGGTGGCGCAGTGAGTAGAGCCTCAGCCCTGGAGTCAGAAGGACCTGAGTTCGAATTCGGCCTCAGACACTTAACACACACAAACAAAAACCTAGCTGTGTGACCTTGGGCAAGTTATTTAACCCCAATTGCCTTCCAAAAAAAAAGAAAAAGAAAAACTCTCTCCTCCCTACACCACACCAATATTATGTATTATATTGTGAATGTCCTGGTACATAATAAATTATAACCCAGTATCATATTATATTTAATGTATTCTTGTATGTTATATCAAAATATTACATACAAAATATTTAGACTATATAATTATATGTCATGCTGTATCAAATAGCTCTATGTGGGCTGTTTTCTTTAAGGAATTCTTCACAAATAATGTATAATTAGAGAAAGGCCAAGAAAATGTTACAAAATTTAGTTAGTTGGAAAATTAATAGAATATACACCGAATGTCATGGAGAACTGAAACACATCTCTTAGAGAAGATATAATTAATTTTATAACAGATGACAAAGAGAATGAGACAGAGACAGAGAGAGTGCTCTGACTACAGAATACACACACACACACACACACACACACACACACAAATATATATTGTCTTTTACTATTTATTGGAGGAATTTATTAGTTCCATGAAAAAAAATATATGAGCCAGTAGAGAATGCCACTCTACTGCCTTTTCAAATATTGGCTTTCTCTAAGTGAATGACTGTCAAATGTGCTTTCATATTCAAACACTTGAAAATCAGCATTTTCTAAAGCTATAATGTAGTAGAACTTGGCTTTCCAGAATAAAAGTTTTGCCATGGTATACAGCAAGAAATGAGAGAGGGTGTAGCAGCAAGCACCCCAATATCCCCAGGGTGACTGCCAACACAGGTTCTTAGATCTGCTTTTGTAAAGGAAAGCAACTCAAAATCAGTTAACAAATTCACTTTAATCAAACAAACACACATTACCTAGTTCAGGGGAAAAAGGTCAGCACCCCAAACTTCAGAGTTACAGAACTTCAGAGTTACAGAGAGGCTTCCAAACTGTCCCAACATTACATACATCAATACCAAATCACAGTTACCAGAGAGGGAAGCATCAACATCTGGGTTTTCAAAGCCGGGGGGCTCTCAACAACGGCTTCCCAGAGTCTCACCTGGTCAAATCACACAACACTTCTCAAAGTGAGCCCCAAAGCAAAGCCCCTCATCAGAGTTTATATAGCCTTCTCCTGGCTCAAAGAATGTAACCACCCTTTTGATCCACTGCCCAATCACAAAGTATCAAGGTGTGGTCTTTCCTGAAAACCAAGCCTCCCACCACAGGCTCCATGTGACCACATTCAGCCTATTAGGAGGCAGAGCATATTTTCAAGTCAAGGAAGGTTTTCAGAGTCTCTTAAAGCCAATCAAAGTCTCTTAAGCCAATCAAAGGGCCTAGGGGCAGGGAAGATCTTTACATCTGCATTTCCATTACAGAGGGCAAACAAATCGTCTAGAACACCAAGAATCAGAAAATGTTTAACAATTAAAACTAGATGCTCCATAGGACAATTGTTTTTGTATCTCTAAAATGGAGAACTTATACATCCTATTCATGCTTGACTAAAAATTCCAAATCACTGACCCATTTATTCATCCATCCACCCATGCATTCATTCAACAAATATAATTGGTCATTTAGATGAGAGGTGTCCTATGAAATCACTAAAAGTGGAATTGTTGAATGCTAGCAACTGATGCTGTATGATGGACGGTGAATGAAAGGTTCGGGCTAGGCAAGCAAAGTTAGGCAACGATGTTAGTTTAATGGAGTAGTATAATGGATTATATATCTTGTTTATGCATGGATAGTTTCACACTGAACTTTGAATCACCAGTCTCTCACAGATGCACTCAGCTAAACACAGATATCAGCAATGGCCTTGACTACCATGCCTGCTTCCTGCATGCCCAGACTGCTTGTAGGAGACACAGCAATATTATTTGATACTGATTACCAAATATTCTTCTTGGAGAAAGATATGGCACACAGGACTTTGCACCCTCCCAGAACTGAAAAACAAGTCCGGCCTCAGACATAGTTCAAAGAGTTCTTGAACTCAGAGCAAGTCACAAGTCTCTGGACTCAGACACAAGCTCAAGAATCTGTTAGACTTGACCCCCCACAGTTGAAGGTCCACCAGAACTACTTCAAGTCTTTTTAACTAGAAGAATTTACAGATAATTTCCAAAATCAGTTGAATCCATTGGAGGTCTAAGATGAGAATTCTATTTTTTTCTACTTCCCAGTTGATTAAATGAGGAATTTTTCAAACTTTTTTCAAAATTTTCCAACTGTATGGTCCCATACAGATGACTTTTCATATAGTTCTCTGATGGATAACAGAAGTTTGTTAAATTGGATTTTTGTCCTTTTCTATGACCCTTATTCTTACACTTGGGTCCTTATAATAGGACATTCAACTTTTGGGGCTAATGCCTCTAAATGGCATCAGGAGTTAGTAGGTCTTCCCTATCAGATGAATATTTGTACTAAACAGATAAATTATTGAATTTGATTTAAAATTTGAGGCAGCCCCTGTAGCTCTTTGGGAAAGTAGAAGTGTTCACACAAAGATGTCCTGTGTGACTGATAGGAAAATGTACTACCCACACCATTGTATTATATGGGAAAAAGGTGATGACGCTTTTCCCCATAAGGGGCTTTGATTATAGAGTTAAAAATCTGCAATGGATATGAAGATAATAGATGTCCCACCCATATTGGTATTAAACAAATAAAAGTAAACGGGGAACTCTAGATAAGGGTAGTGAAGTTTTCTATCTAAACAAAATTTCTGGAAATTCTTACTCTGCATGATCAGGGCCCAATTGAACCATGATGTTTCTCTAACTATATTTGTTTGCTCAAAAATACCCGTTTTTTATTTCCAGATTTGAGAATTGGTTGGACTAAATCGCCATAGATTCAAAGAAAAGCAGTATACTAAGAATAAACCAGTATTAGTCACGAAAATTGTAGGATATAAAGACTGTTATATTACCAACAATGGTGGGAGCAATGACGGTCAGTCTCCTTGTATATGTGTAAGTATGAGTATTTGTGTGTATATACATATTGTGTTTCTATATGTATATAACATATTATGATATATGTGTTTATTTTACATGTGTGATATAAACTTTATATGTAACCTTTAATTTATCAAGTTTAATGTATTCATGCATACATATTATATATACCTACATATGTGGGTACATGTATGTACATATACACACATTGGAAGCTCCATGGCATAGATAGATAGACGAATAGATAAAATACCAGGCCTGGAGTCAGAAAGACCTGAGTTCAAATCTGCCCTCAGTTATGATTGAAAACACCTAAAGAACAACAATAAAAATGCACACATGAATATATGTGTATACAACACATCCACACAGTTTGTTCAGAGGAACAAACCACAAAATGTGAAATAATTTTAGAAAGAAATGTGATGGTTTGATAAAGGAAAGTGAACTGGAAAGGAGGTGTGGCTCCTTCTCCAGACTCCAGGTTTACATTATATAGGATTTAGATGAGGGTGCCCATGTACATGTACATAGTTAAGCAAGATTTCCAAGAAGACAACTTGAAAACGAGGTGGACTGAGCTAGACAAGAACTATAAAATTTTAGTAAAATTTGAGTCAAGTCAAAACACAAGCTTGAGAGAGCCTGTCACGAGTCCTGAGTGTGGCAATTCAAAACAACATTGCTTTGGGTAGATCCAGGACCTGGGAGAACACAAAATACAATAGGGATCTTTAGCATTTCTAAAGAGTTACTGGGGTCAGGCAACATTCTGGGCATGGACAACCTTTAACAACAAGGTTGAATTTTAAAAATATGTAAGAGTCTTGGAACAATATTCTTACAACAATATATCTGGAACAATATAATAATTTTTCTCATTATATTACAGGTGTGACATTTTCTCTCAAAGAGGGGACTTCAGAGACTACTCTCTGAAAGTAACTGACTTCATTTTTTCACATCGTTTCAAAGAAATTTGGGTTGTAAAAACATCCATAACATGACTATTCAATTAGAATAGAATAGTAAAGGATACCAATAACAGCAGCAAGAGCAGTATGTTGCCCTAGAACACAATCTCATATAATTGGAGAACAATAGCAGAAGTAGAAAGGGGTCTTGACAGGGATGGGTGATCAACTCAGTTGGTGATACCATGGCACTGGATCATTTTGCCAGGATGTCTGCCCTGAACTTAGGTGAAGACATTCAAGTATGCCTTTGGACCAGCTGAACCCTGAGGCAAAGACAGTCACATCCATCTTCCTAATGGGGAGGAAAATATCTAACCATGCTTTGCTGCCTTTTTCTTATCATCTTCCTAGCCTCAGCTTGATTGAGTCAGCAGTTTTTTCAGGTTCTGTCAAAATCAATGAAGTATTTTATAGTTGTCCTTGTCATTTGGGGTCTCTAGTAAAAGGAGCAAATAAAAGAACCTCCAATCTGATAAGTGATGACAAATAAAATGCTTTGTCTTGTCTCCAGACTGGAAATTTGTTAAATGGCCAAAGTAACATACTCGTCCCAAAGGCTCAAGTCCATGTAGGCAGAGTAGATAAATCAGACAGTCCATGTAATTTGGTTCACATGAAAAATGTCATATTTTTTTTACTGAATTCAATTCAACAAAATGTATCAAAAATAATAAAGAACTCTTTTGAGGCCTGCAACTGTAATGAATGCTCTTTAAATGCTTTATATCAACATTTCGTATTAAAAGTTATTGCAGTTAAAAAAATTCATAGGTTGTGGGTTATAACTAGAGATAAACCTTTGGAGGTAAATATCATAGCCAGTATTATCCTCGTTTTATAGATGAGGCACAGAAAAGCTTGCATTTTTAAGGTCGCATACAAAGGTGATGCTAAATTCACTACTCTTGCTCCCAGTAGGCCCCACTGCACCTCTGCACCATGGACAAAACTCTTCAGACCGTCCATGGTGTCTGTTTTAATCTGCTTTCACCCACATACAAATGCTTAGTCCAGAAATTATTTGTTTGCAGGCTGGCATGTTTAGAATTATAGAGACATGACAGGAATTGACTTGGTCTATGGTCCAAACTTATGATATTACAGATAAGAAAACTGGCTATGCGAGACTCTGCAATTTGCCTTGACTTATAGAGGTAGCAGGTGGAAAGATTCACATGGAACTTGAAACCATCCCAGAAGGGCAGACCTCCAAGCCTTCTAGATGTCACCACCCTGCCTCGGGGGATATCCAGTATAAGTTGCTCCCTGTGCAAAGCTGCACTGAGTCCCATACTACCTGAGGAGCCAGGAACAACCCAGACAACAGGCCCATTTTACCATCTGCACCATGGCCTCTCAGCTTCATCTCTGTCCCCATCCTTTGCCTTCACTGCTTGGACTGTCCTCAATTGACTCATTTTTGTGTATTTTAACATTATTAAGTCATAAAGATCCCTGAAAAGGTGAAGCTGCCTCAAACTGATTTTACTGGAGAACATATTCTCTAGGTCTTAGTCAGATGCAACCTGTCGTCATGAAGGTCAACGCAACTAACAACTATTGTTGTGCTTTACTCATATTAGATATTTTATTTGATCCTCATATTATTATCCCTGTTTTAAAGGAGAGGAAACTACAGTTGAGAATGTTTTTATTTGCCTGAGTAGGAGCACTAAGGCATGATGTGAACTGAGGTCTTCTTCACTCTACATCCAGCACTGTATGCCCCATCCCATATTTTTGCCTCTTGGCATCCCTCTTGAAGAAAGCCTGAGAATGCATCACTGGTGATAAGGGAGGAATAGCTTAAAGAATTCCTATGTATGTGTGTGTGTGTGTGTGTGTGTGTGTGTGTGTGTGTGTGTGTGTGTGAAGTCTCACTATGTAGATAATGATTAAGAATAAGAAATTTCACATGTACATTTTAAGCAAATATAAACCAGAATGTGTTGGGTACTTTTCTTGAGCTTTCGAGTTTATTTATAAAAAATGCCATGTAATAAGATATGAAAACATAGCTAACAGAATTTAACAAATTCTACAGAATACAATAACACAATGAAGGAATCCTAATAAAGCTGTCCCCAGCCCCAATATTCAAACTCCGTTATAGGCTTGGCCATACTGAAAAACAGGCCCATTGCACCAATCTAGCCCCGCCCCCCCCAATATGCTAACTTCTTCATACCCTCACTGCTCCCTGGAACAACAGGTATGTCCTTGAACTCTTAATTCCCACAGAAACAGCAAGTGTGTCCATGTGATGGGCACCCAGCTACTGCCTCTACCTGGTGACTGCCCCCAGACCCATTCCCACAAAACAGGTGTGTTCTTGTATTCAATCACAATGACATCATCCATCTAGCCCAAGACAGGACCACAATACCTAACTATCTGTCTTAACCAGGCAGGACCACAATAGCTAGGCAATTGGAGGGTAGCATGACCAGAATCCTTAACCACTGAACCATAGATGGGACCACTCCTCCATTACCTAATCCCTTAAGAAATTCCTCCTGCATTTTTAATATTAATGATATTCCTCTATTCTATGTAAATTTCTGTTATGTAATTGCATCTTTACCCTATAAAAATCCATCTTGCTTTCTCTAAAGCTTCTGGTTCCTCTTGGAAGTTAGCCTGCTTCACGAGGGACAGCAATCTCAATAAATGCCTATTCTTGGATTAGAGGTGGTATGACTCTGGATTATTTGAGATGGTTCTACCACAAAACATCAAGAAACTGCAACAATGACAGGATGTTATATGTATTGCATGTGCTGTTAGATAGAGTGTTAGACTTGGAGGACAATGTGAATTAAGACAATTAATTGTATGACCCTGGCCAAGTCATATAGCCTCTACCTCAGCTTCTTCATCTGAAAAATGGAATGTACCACCCAGGGAAGTTGTGAAGGTTGAATGAGATAATAATTACAAAGCACTTAGCACAGTGCCTAGCAAGTAGTAAGTGCTATATAAATGGTGTCCACCATCATCATTGTAATCATTATTCCATAGCCAAGCTAAGTCTGCAACATTTTTAACCTTTCATTAAGGGCCATAGGAATTTCTCTTTCCTTCATGAAGTCTTCCCTGATCTCTTCTCCCCTACTCCTATATGCAATAAAATTAATATAGCTAAATGAAAAAGAATTTGTGTAAAAAAATCATGTAAATAAACAACATGACAATGAGATATGTTATAACATTGAATGTTATGACATGACTAAATATAACATATGGTGTGATCTTATTGAATATATCACTATATTGTGATATCACATTATATTATATGATACATTATATTATTATGATAATGATATTATATGATACATTATAATATAATGATATTGTATGATATATGATGCATTATAATATAATGATATTATATGGTGTTGCATGATACATTATAATTATTATTATGATAATGATATTATATGATACATTATAATATAATGCAATATAATGCATCACACTGTAATGAAATGTTATGTGAAATAACATGATATGGCAGGACATAGTATCATATGATACAATGTGATGTGATATGATATGGCATAACATTATATGATGTGCTGTGATAGTATCCATTATTATATACTATATTGTGCTATTATATATTATGTCTGAATATATAACAATAAAACATAATGTTAAATATATTTCAATTATGAACCAAAAGGAAGAAGAACAGTAACCATTGTAGATAGCCACCCCAGATCACTGAGACTTAGGCCCCACATATCATCAAACTTTAAAGGAAACTGGAAAGACTCTTAGTTATTCTAGAATCAAGTAAGCTTGTCACCTAATTAGCAAGAAGAATTAGTTAAATAGAAAGCTAACAGATGGTGCTCTTTTTCTCCTGTCTTGCTCAGTGACAACTGTTTTTAAAAGTTGTTTTCAGGATATCTTTGCTGATACCTGTCCCAGGAACATTTTATGATGCTTGCCCCATATATCAGAGATTCTAGCTAAAGTACTGGTAGGAATCTCTAAGCTAAGAATGATATACAAGGCCAGTGGTAACCTTTATGCAGTTGAATAATCCAGTAGGACAGATGTGCTTAGCCTGAAATGGAAATTCTATATGATAGTGAAATCATAGTTTTGGGGAAAATACTGCTTATAAATTTATATAGAATTATATTTTAATATTGAATATAATTAAGTATTGATATATAAATTTGGTTTCATTACTAAAATGTAATTTCCTTAAGGTCAAAGACTGTTTCACTTTTTCCTCTGAATCTCTAACATTATCACAGTGCCTGGAACATAGTAGGTACTTAAACATTAGATGGTGGATTGACTGACACCCCTTCACCATATTTCTTATTACTTCTTCCTGGGTTGAGAGTAATAATGAAGGGAATTTGAAATTGCTTCATAAAGAAGTGATTCATAAAATTCCCACCTTTTAGCTGGGAATTGAAGCAAGCATTTCAGTGACTCAACTACATTTAGGAGGTCATTGCCAAACATTACAGGAAGAGAAAATAGCCTAAATAAAAGCAAGTAAACAAGAAACCAGAAGATATATTGAGGGACTGTGAGCCATCTAATTTGTCTTTGGCTAGAATGGAGAGAAAGTAATGGGTGTGAGGATGGGAAAGCCATGATAGGAGAATGTCATGATTAGTAAAGTAGATAATGAAGACAAAGGGCACAAGAATAGCCCTGGGGTTTTGAATCTGAGATGCTGAGCAAACAGTAACACCAAGAGCTGAAACAAGGGAGTCAAATGGATGAAGACATCACTGAGAAAGGTAGTAAGTGGGACAGCTAGATGGCCACGATGAATAGAGCACTCGCCCTGAAGTCAGGAGGATTTGATTTCAAATGCAGCCTTCAACACTTAACACAAATACTAGCTGTGTGACCTTGGGCAAGTCACTTAACCCCCACTTGCTCTCCAAAAAAGAAAAAGAAAGAGAAAAAAGAAAAAAAGGTGGTAAGTTTGACCTTATGAATAATGAACCTTAGCTTTTTAAATTAATATTAAAGGTAAAGATTCCTAGAAAATAGTAGGAATTGTAGATCTACATTAGGTTAAACAGACAGGTTTGAAAATGTTTGCCAATTTGTAGTAAAAGGACTGCCAATACTAAGTATAATAGGAGAAACAATAATAAATAGTTATTATAATGCTTAAAGTTTATAAACACATAATCAATATTGTTTTATTCTCCTGACTCCCTCAGGAATTAGATGTAAATGTGATGCCTTATTATGCCTTTTTATTCTATGAGGACCTGAAACTCACTGCCCAGAGTTATATTTAAGAAGTACATGAAGTGGATTTAGGTTTTGGATTTTCCTAATTCCAAATCTACAACTTGATCCCCCATGCCTAATATGGAAATATATGAATGATAGAATCACAGCAATGGGGTTTTGATGGGAACTCAATAGCCATCTGGTCCAAACAATACAGTAAAGGAATCATTACCTTATAAGCTATCAGTGACCAAGCAGACTCTGGTTAGAGATGTCCAAGAAGAAGGGAGGAGGAACCTGACCCACTCCCAGGTAACTCATTACACTTTAGGAATATTCAAACTCAAAATAAATCTGTCCTAATATGAAGCCTAAATTTGTATCTTTGACATTTTCCAGTTTGTCAATGTCCCACTTAAACAATGGTGCCTAGAATTAAATACAGTGGTGCGGATGACTTCTGGTGAGCTCAGAGTAAAAACAGCTATCACCTCCAGACATTTAAAAGCTACATTTTATCACATTGGATTTCTTGAACTCCACCTCACACAATTGCCTCACCTTGTTTTCACTTCACTAAAACTAACAAAACTTTATAAAAATTATTTTTCAGAACTGATATCCCATGTACTTTAGAAGCAAACTTTTTGTTTTTGTTGTTCCCAAGTGTAAGATTTTATATTTATCTCTTTAAAATTTCATCTGATGAAATTCAGCTGAATGTTTTACCTTGTCAAGTTTCTTTTATGTCTTGACTCTTACACTCACCATGTTTAGCTACCCCTCCGAGTTTTGTGTCATCTGTACTTTTTATGAGTGTAACATAAAGGCCTTTATCCTAGTCACTGATCACATTTTTAAACAGCATAGGGCCAAGTACAGATCTCTGGAGCATTCCACTAGGGAGTTCATACCACATAGATGTTGAACCATTAAAAACTACTCTTTGAACCTGGTTATCTTACCACATAAGAATCCATCAGATTATATTGTTGTCTAATCTACATCATTCTATCTCCCCCAAATAGTTTTAGAAGAATTTTTTTTAAGTGTTGCTAGAGCACAAAAGAAAAGGGTTCCAGGGGAGAATAAGATGAATAATGTCATGGAAAAACCAAACAGGAATTTGGAAAGACTTCTAGAGATAGTGGAGGATAGAAAGGCCTGCTGTGCAATGGTCCATAAGATTATGAAGATTTGGACATGAGTAAATGGCTCAACATCAACAACAACAATGAAGTTCTCATCTTCAGACATCTTTGTAATATCTATTTGCAATATCCAATATGTTGGCCCTTTCTGTTATGAACTCCTCGATTTCCTCCAGGGTCATTGCCTTCCCATGGTTCTCTTCTAGTTTCCCAGATTGTTACATCTCTCTCTCACTGTTGCCTCTTCATCTTCCTCTATCAAAGTGTGTCCAAGTTCATCTTGTTTATTTCCATGATCTTATACATCCCATGCTCCACTACCCCCTTTTCCTTTTGCCTTTAATCCTTCCTAACATCAGGGGCTTTTCCAATGAGTCCAATTCTCTCCTGTGGCCAAAGTATTTAAACTTCAACTTCAATATTGAACCTTCCAGTGAATCGCCTAAATTGATTTCATCAAGTATTGGCTAATTAGATTTCCTTACAATCCAAGGGACTCTCAAAAGTCCTGTCCAGCACCAGAATTTGAAAGGGTTAATTCTGCAGCTCTCAACTTTCTTTATAGTCTGACTCTCACAGCCATACATTGCCACTAGAAAAAACCATAGCTTTGACTATATGAACCTTTGTTGGCACGGGGATACTCCTTATGCTATCTAGATGTGCCATAGCTTTTCTTGGGGCTGATTAGGGGTGTTCAGGAGGATTAGAACCTCTGGTGTGAGGGCTTGCCAAACACTTTTCAGGGCTGCTTATTGACCTTTGGTGCCCACCTGCTTCACTCAACTCTTACTTGTGACTCCAAGAAGTATTCCCACAGGCCATGCCCTAGTGAACCACTTTGATAGATGGACTAAACCAGGTTGAAGCCTCAAGACTTCTGATGAGTTGGGGGGGGGGGGAGTCTACCTCAAGAATGTGAAGACTTTCCCCAACAGAATGGACTGATGAGAACAATTTGTTCCAATAGCCATGAAGGTGGCTGAAGCAGAGGCTATGGAATGCTTAGAGCTTGGTCAGATAGTGAAGAGGCCAATGTCACCCACTGCATCACAGACCATCAGCAGTTGTTTTGATTTTTGTCTTGCCACTAGACTCAGGAACAGGCAGCGAAGCTGATGACTTTGTATAATTTTGTCTCACTTAAATCCAATTCACACTCAAGTTAATATGGAAGGGACAGTGTGAGTTCCAAGCACCTCGTGTCTCATAGGAAATCAAGAATTGCCTTGGGGCCTCTTGGTTCAGAGGCCACTCAGTGCCTGTGGAAGATGAGGAGGTGCTGAGGGCCACAGCCCAGTTGCTGGCTCACGAGGATGTCGCTCAGGAGACTGCTTGCTTGATGAGCAGCAGCTGACACGGCTGGTTCGGCCCCCCCCCCCCCATTGGTTCACATTCCCCAGGCATGAGAAATTCATGTCTGAATTGTGCTCTATATAAGGAGCCAGCTTTCTTCCTCCCAGATGCTGCCCATGCTCCCTGTGGTCTTAGAATAAACTGTAAGTGGTTTCTCTCCATCATCTCTGGTCTTTTCAATCCCTTCTGAGGATACAACCTAAGGCTGGCCCTTAGGTCAGGAAAGGTAGCCCTGCTTACAGTAATACGTCAGTTATGTCATCAGTCTTCTCCAAAAATGAAGGACAAATAACAGCTTTCCTTCCAAGGAGGAAGTGTCTTTTACTTGTATGGCTGAAGTCAATGGTCTCCAGTGATTTCTGAGCCCCAAGAATGTAAAATCAGTTAAAATAAGACCTGGAGCTGACTGTGGCTCAGATAATGAATTTCTTATTACAAAATTCAGACTTAGATTGAAGAACGCAGGAAAAGTTATCAGACCATATAGGTATGACCTAAATAACATCCCTTATCAATAAGAAGTGGAGTTGATGAATAGATTTAAGGCATTAGATCTGGTAGACAGAGTGTCTGAAGAACTCTGGACAGAGATGTGCAATGTTGTGCAGAAGGGAAGAAAAAAAAACCAAAGAAAAAGAAGAGTGAGAAAGCCAAACTGCTCTCTGGTAAGACTTTAAAAATAACTGTGAAACTTAGCCGTGTGACCTTGGGCAAGTTACTTAACCCCAGTTGCCCTCCAAAAAGCCAAAAAAAAAATAACTGTGAATAAAGACTAAATACATACTATGGAATTTATCTGTAAGATAATCAATGACCTAGTGAAAACCAGGGTTTCCATATGGTAGCTGTGCAAATATTTCTACATTTGAAAATCAATGGAAAGTACCATTGTAAGCAAGTTAAAAAAAATAATCCCTTAATTGTAATTTAAGGAATGACTTACCTATTTTCTTTTTTTTTCTTTCCTTATCAATTACTGCTTGATTTATCTCAGGTTTTCTTTTTAAAGCACCCATTTACACTGATGCTATTCCACAGAAGTAGTGTTCTTTTCCATATGTAATCTTTGCTAAGTTTATCATTGGGTGCGAGCATTTCTTTAGCTCATTTATTTAACTTATGCCACAGGTTTAGAGTAAAAGCCCTTCAACCATTTGAATTAACAAGACAATTAATGGGCATTTGCTACTCACTCTGTACACATATTTGTTACTATCTAATTAATTGCAGTGACCTGCATGTAACCTTTTCAGGGAAGGACAAACTCTCCAGGTTTCTTAAAGCTATGGTACATCAGATGATACAGGATCCTAGATCTAGAGCTAGAAGGTGCCACTGAGATCTTTAGCACAACGTCTTCATTGTGCAAATTAAACCAATGACAAATAAACACACAAACAAAAATGTTCTGGAAGGCAAATGCTTCCCATGGACATGCACAGCAAAAAGTTGGCAGGTTATATGCTTGGACTGAAGTTCTTTGATCCCTGGGCTAGTGGGCTTCTGTACACCACAACTACATTTTTTTCTTTTTGATTATTGACAGGAAAACATACTATCAATAAATCAATTAATAAACATATATTCTCACCTATTCTTCCCCAGGCACTGTGCCAAAAAGGGATAAAAAAGCAGCAAAAAATAGACCGTGCTTTCAAAGTGCTTACAATCAAATAGAGGAACTTACAATCTGCTAGTCACATAGCCTGACATACCATTTTCCCCTCCCACAAACTTGGCTCCATTTCAGCTTGCTCACCACTATTATAGTGACTGCTCTACTCCTTGCACACACATATGATATATTTTACATTTAGTAAAAATGTTTCTTGAAGCCCTCTGGGATTTCCAACTTGTTCTTCTTTCCTTGGCTAGCTTCTATTTCCCACCCCCAAAAATGAGGGATCATAAAAAGTGCTTTTCTTTCCTATTCATTCCATTTGAGCCACAAATTAAGTTTATTTTATTTTAATTTTTCAATAGAATTTATAGGATGCAATCTGGACAATCAGTTCAAGAAACTCATAATGCAATGGGTTTTAGGAACATTGACTTTGACATCTGACATTGCTTTTAGGTCTTATTACTTTTGATAAATCACTTCCCCTCTCCATCTTAGTTTTATCATCTACAAAATGCATAGTTTGGACTGAATGGTGTCTAATGAATTCTTCAGTTTAACTAATTTGAGGGTCTTTTGTCTGTTTTTATTTGTTTTGTTTTGTTTTCAGCTATATAATACTGTCCTCACAGCTGTGAAAATGTTGTGGACTCAATTGCTCTTAACACATGACCACTGGTCACTCTCAGCTGAAAGATGCAACTTGAATGCTCAAAATTCTCATACAAACACCCCACACAGGGGACAACTCTATCATCACTTTCACAAAAATAGAATCACTCCACTGGGAAGGTGTTGAGATGAGGACACCTTCAGTCTGGTAGGTAGAGGCAAAGCAGGAGCATGTGCCCCACAGGACTTTAACTAGGGCAAAGAAAATGGAACTTTTGCTTAGACGGATGAAATTAGAATTACTTTAATTTAGAGGACACTGAAGATACTTGAACTCCTACATCCTAGCATCAAATGTAAGAGACTTTGAACTTAGCCATAGTGATAATTAAAAATAGGAAACTACCAAAATGAAAAAAAAAGGGTGAGATGATTCCCCCTCCTTTTCTGCCCTCCCTACTCCCCACACCCCAAGAAGTTTACTCTTTTTGTCCAGGAATTTCTGTTTCTGTACAATCTAGCCAGCCCATCTTCCCACCTCTTATCTACATATTTAATTGGTGATTTTCCCCTGACATTTGCCTCCAGGCAAGACATTTGGTATTTTTCGTAATGCATAAAATCCTAGTTTTAGGTCTATGCCCTATACTCATGCACCTTCAATCATTACTCTCCCTCATCTGCCTATGTCAAGCTTTTCCTTAGAGGCAATGCTCTGGGGATGCTTGCCAGGAGACATTCACAAATAAAACTACTGCAGCACTCTCACTCAGCTTCCATATAATTGTATCTCTTTCTTTCTGTGACTTACACCACTCATTATACTGACCACAACACTAACAATCCATCTGCCCCATATTTTACACTGTACACATGCCAGGAATGGTCTCCTGAACATATCTACATCATTTATTGACTGTGCCATGAGAATGTACTGACAGTTCCTGTATAAATGAGGTAGGAAAAAAAATAACAAAACAAAGAAAAGAAAAATATCCGACAAATATGAGCCCAGTCATTCGTGGTTCAAATCAAGGGTGGGGGAGGAAATTCTCACAAAATAAGAATTTTAATTTCATTTATTTATATTAATGTATGTGAAATGTAAGATTTTTTATAGTAGCATATACCTGAACTACCTACTAATTGGACAAAAATATAACATCTATTCAGACTGCACGTTAAGGACTATTATAAAAATACAATAAGACATCCTTTGTTTAAAGCAAGGAGCTGATTGTAATGTGTAAAGAATGATAACTCCTTGGGGTTCAGATATTCTGCCCACCATACTGTGATTTTAGTATTTCAACAGTATGATTTCTAGTCAATCAGATCAGGCCCTGCATAACATCCAATATGTAGATTGATGGTAAAATAGATAAGAATACTTTTATGAAAATACAATAATTTAGTATAGCTAAATTATGAGTATTTTATCCCAAAACACAATGTGATATAAGGAATATTTCTGGACATTGGAGAAAAGTCCTAAGTACTATCAAATAGTAATTGTCAAGAAAATAACTTTAACTACTCTTTCTTCCATCTAGAAAGAACAAAAATGTGCAAAAAATTAAGCTTGACAAAGACTCTGCCTATGATAACTCACCATACCATATAAATTTAGATTTCTTCTCTTTGCACACAATTCATTTTGGGAAGGAACTTAGAGAAGTATGTCAAAGGCTGTCCTTAGGCTCAGCATGCTCTGTATATGGGCATAAGTCATCTGCATATATATATATATATATATATACATATATATATATATATATATATCAAGACCACGCACAAGACATTTGGCTTCTTGCAGCTATAGAAAACTAAATAAGTTAAAGATAATTTGATGATTTGCTCATATAAGGGGAAGAGAGCTTTTTGACTGGGACGCCAGTGTGCAGCTGAAATCACAGATTTAGGTATTTTTATAATGATAGTAAAGTAATTTGCAAATTGTAAAGCATTTTGTAGATGTGTTATTGTAATTGATGATGCTGTTGTCACTGGTTCTTATTAGTTTATTTTATTTAGATTTTTTAATTCCAGAAGATTTTTTATGTAATGGACTTCTAAAATTAAGAGTATATGGCTCCAAATCCCTTATTCTTCATTGTTAGTTATTGAAGAAGGCAACCATAAGGAATAAAGATCATGGGGCTTTACATTTTAAACAGTGAATTCAGATCCCTGTTTTGCTAAATTAACTGTGTGACTTTGAGCAAATTATTTATCTTTTTAAGTCTCAGTTCCCTCATTTGAAAAAAAGGGATGGGAGAATTAATAGTGGCTTATTTCCTTATGGGGCTGTTGTGAGGAGCAAATGAAACAATATATTTGAAATTTTTGTAATTCCTCAAGCAATATACACAAATAAATTCGTGTCCCACCTCCAATTGATCCTTCCTGCCTTCCACTTAAAAATATTGTCTTTAAATTTCTTCTAACATTCTTACACATGTACTTGTGTTTTCCCATTAGAGTCCAAGGTCTTTTAAACTACTCTAAATGATGATTGCTTTCTGTGTTTTTGGTTCCCCACAATCTCAAACATATCCTAGCATATAGAAGATTCTGAATAAACATTTGCTGATAGAATTGATTGAAAATTTATTGTACTTTAGGTGCTAGACTAGTTATCACTTAAAGAATTAATATACTTGACTTGGATGATAGTATGATAAACACAATTAGCATGTTTTTTCCCCAAAATTTTATTTTAGGCTCAAATGCCAGAAAATAAATACAGAATAGAGAAAAGAAGCAAAAAACATATCACAAACTTAAATACTGGAACTGAAATACAAAGTTAGAAAAAAAAAGCATGTCGTGTGCATAGTGGAGAATAAGAAAGGATTCAAAATATATAACAATACATTTTCAAGAAAGCCTATGTAAGAAAATGCATTATGTTGAGAATTGTCCATCTTTGCTTCCTTGCTTTCCTTCCTTCCTCCTTTGCTTCCTTTTCTTTTGATCTCTTGTGTACTTTTATACTTCGTTCTTTTTTCCCCACTCCCAACCCTGCTCCCCTGAAGACTACAGTGAAGTTAGATATGTTTCTCCATAGCTATTGACATATACACAGACATCTACATACATATATAGACTTATACTTTCCCAGACCTATTCTACTCCTAATCTTTGTTTTTATGCATGTGCATATCTCCTGTTTCCTATCCCTCCTGCCTCCTGTACTTTACTTTTACCTATTACCTTGCCCTCCTATGACTTGTCTACTCCTCTACAAGACTGCCTACCCCATCCTCCCATTCCCATAAATCTAAACACTCTTCTATACCCCTATTTACCCATTCCCTAACTGTCCCCTCTGAAGATCCCTCCTTGTCCTTTCCCCTCCCTATGTCCCTACCGTTTATACTCTTCTAAACATATATGTATTGTTCCCTCTTAAGCCCATTCCCAACGAAAGTGGGTTAACAGAACTACCAGCCCTCCTCCCACATCTAATTCCTCTGTATTAATTCTTTCTCTTGTACCTCATTCGTATAAAATAATTACTCTTTCTAGCTGTTCCTAAATGGTTTTACTTTTTAAACACATATCATACTCCGGTTTACCCCAAACTTTTTTATGAACTATCCTTAATAAGTATCCTAGACACACACACAATATATATACATACATACATACATACAAACTGTCCTTATGGATCCCTTATAATTAGTCTTTGTTATGTACCTTATATTTCTATTGATTCTTGTATGTCAATCTTCTATTAGGTTCAGGATTGTTTTAAATAGAGTCTTTAAAGTCTGAGAGTTGATCAAATGTTCATTTTTTTTCATTCAAGATAATGCTTAACTTTGCAGGGTATGATATTTTTGGCTGAAGCCCTAGATTTTTGCTCTTCTATATGTTGTATTCCAAGACCTGCAGTCCTTTAACATCTCTGCTGTTAAGTTTTGTGTAATTTTAATTGTGGCACCATCATCTATGTAAACAGTTTCAATCTTGATGCTCTTATTATTTTTTTCTTGAGCTGGGGATTTTAAAATTTGACTCTGATTTTCTTATGAGTTTTTCTCATGGGATCTCTTTTAATTTTTTCTATTTCTACTTTCCCCCCTTGTTCTAATGCTTCAAGACAACTTTCTTTACTTATTTCTTGTGTGATTGTGTCAAAATTCTTTTTTTGATTGTAACTTTCAGTTAGTCCCATTTTTAATATTTTCTTTTCTTGATCTATTCTCCAAATATTTTTTCTCATGAGATGTTTCGCTTTCTCTTTTAGTTCTTCATATTTTATTTAATTATTTCTTGGTCTCTTATAATTTTGCTGGCTTTACTTTGACCAATTCTAATTTTCAAGGTGTCATTTTCTTCCTTAAGTTTCTGCATCACCTTTTCTAGTTGGTTGACTTTCATACTCTTATTTTTCTTGGCTTATTCTTATTTTCTTTTTTAGTTTTTCCTGTCATTTGATTTTTAAATTCTTTTTTAAGATCTTCTGTGAATTCTTTTTGGGCAGGTGACCATTTGATGTTACTCTTTGGGGGTTTCTTTACTTCAATATCCTCCTCTGAAGATAAACCCCAGTTATCTGTATTCCAATAATAGTTTACTGTGGTTGTATTTTTTTCTCCTTTGCCTGTGCATTTTTTGTGGTAATAGTTTAATTATTTGTAATCCCCTCTAGCCCTGGGGTATGAGAAATGGGGCCTCTTGCCCCAGATCTTCAGTTTTCCCTCTAGTCTGGAACAAAAGTCAACCCTTTGACCTCCTATACATGCCCGAAGCCAAAGGCATCCTGCCACACCCCACTGCTTCTGCACTCACCAGGCATGTGCTAGTTGCTTCTCGCTCCTGTAGCCCTTCCTAGCTCAGCTGGGTCTGGCATTCCTTGTTAGCAGCACAAGTTAGGTCTGGCATTTCTTATCACCAGAAGTTTCTTGATCTTCCTGAGCTCAAAAGCCCAACTCTACTCACTGTCCCAGCCGTAAAAGTTCTAGTGGCTGAGGCAGAGGCAGCCTCTCAAAGCAACTAACCCCAGGGCTTGTCACTTGTTGTTTAAGAGGCTTGCCACTGGCTGCTAAAATGGAACCTAGCCAGGAGGTGTTTACTCTTCATGAAAGCAAACCTTGTCCTGGAATTTTTCTTCTGATATTCTCAAATTGTCCCAGGAGGACCACAGTTGTGCTCCTGTTCTTATTTATCTCCACCTACACTTTGTTTACTCTAAGGTGCTATTTTAACTGTTTTGTGGAGGAAAATCTTGAGAGCTTGAACTTTTCTGACCTATTCTACTATCTTCCCAGAATCCTCCAGCATTTTTTAGAGAAATCATAAAAGACCTCTTATTTCAGCAATGTGGATACTCTCCCCACTTAGGCAATCTGGTGATGATTTTACCTAATTTATGTAGACCAGATCTTAAATGACCAGTATACAATCAGTCACTGTACAAGTAAATGAAAGATTTCCCAACCTATAAGAATGTGGGCTGCTTTTCCATAGTCTTCAAGAACTCAGGATCATGTCCATAATGCAGTGAAACATCTGAGTAGGTCACTAGTGGTGAAATTACTGTCCCTGGGTTATTATTTGGATCTATATAATAATGAGCTAATGAGGACTTGGTTCAGGCCCTGATATTTCCTTTCTTCAGTAGCAGAACAAAGGCAAAAATCATTCTCCATCCCTATTAGTTAACTCAGAAAACTTGCCATGGCTACCTTGATACCAATCTTTTCTCTCAAAATGATTTTCTAGATATGCAAAATATCCTTAGATCACAAAATGACCCTGCCAATTTACCAAAAGGAATAGCACTCAGAAATGAGGGGAAGAGATGCAGTAACATAAAGGAGAAAGTTTTCATTGAAGAACTAATATGGTAAGAAACTGTGAGGCAAAAATTCATCAGCACACTGCACCAAACTAACATTAATGTAACCAATTAGCACTGATGTATTCTCGGTTAAAAAAGAAGCAGTAATGATATGCATAATAATGCATTCATAAATTAATTCAGCAAAGAACACTGCATATTAGAAAGAGAAGACAGAAAAAAACATCAACCAACGAATTTGTATTATCCATTCACCAAGCACTGTACTAGGTGTTAGGGATATGAAGAAAAATCTCACTGACCATCTATTTGAATATAATATACAGTTCATAAGACCAAACACAAGAGTTATTCAATCAATAAGTATTCATTAAGTATCTACTATGTCTCAGGAAGGGGCAGCTAGGTGGGTCAGTGGATACAGCACTGGGCTTGGAATCAAGAAGACATCTTCTTGAGTTCAAATCTGGTCTCAGACACGTTGTCCCTGGGTAAATCAGTTTACCTCAGTTTCCACATGCATAAAATGATGTAGAGGAAAAAAAAATGACAAACCATTTTAGTACCTTAGCCAAGAAAACCCCAAATAGGGTCACAAAGAGTCAGACATGACTGAAATGAACCAATGATAACAAATGTGTCAGACATTGTACTAAGCACTGGGGATACAAAGCAAGGCAAAGGACAATATCTGCCCTGGTGGAGCTCACAATCTATTGCAGAAGGCAATATGCAAACACATACTCACAGCAAACTATACACAGGATAAATAGGAAATAGCCAACAGAGGTAAGGCACCAAATTTAGGAGGGGTTGGGAAAGACTTTCTCAAGAAGGTGGCATTTGAGCTGAGATTTAAAGGAAGCTACGAGGCAGAGACAAGGAAGGAGAGCATTCCACCCATAGGATATAGCTAGATTAAATGCCTGGACTTTAGAGATAAGACTGCCTTATCCATGGAATAGCTAGGAGTTCAGGGTCACTGGGTGAAAGAGTAAATTGACGATGGTGGTCTAAGGTATAAGAAGACTCAGATATTAGAAGGGGGCAGGTTATAAAGGACTTTGAATTAGTTAATTAATTAATTAGATCCTAGAGCTAATAGGAAGTCACTGCAATTTATTCAGCTGGGGAGCTGGTAATATTGTTGGTCCTGAGCTTGAGAAAAATCACCTTTGCAGCAAAATAAAGACTGGAACAGGGAGAAATTTTTGGCAGGCAGACTAACCAATGGGCTACTGTAATCGTTCAGGTGTCAGGACCTTTGCCAAGGCGCTGGTAGTGTCAGAGAAGAGAAGTGTGTAAATTCAAGGGATACTGCAGATGTGAATTTGACAAGGCTTCATAACACTGGTGGGATGAGAGTTATGCTTTAAAGACTGGGTTGTACCACTGAACAAAATATGGAAGTTTGAAAATGGAGAGGGGCAAGGACAAAAAAAATAATGAATTTTATTTTTATAAAATTTATAAATTTATAAAATTTATTTTTATAAAAAATAATAACAGTTTTAGTCATATTGAGTTTAAGAGATCTCTTGGATATATAATTCAAGGAGTCTGAAAGTATTTGGAGATATGAATGCTCGGCAGAGAGGTTAGGGCAGGTTAAATAGGGATAAGAATCATCAGCATAGAGGATTATAGTTAAAAGCAGGGGAGCTTATTAAATTAACAACTGAAGTAACATAAAGAAAAAAGAGTGAAGGGCCCAGGACAGAAGCCCATGGGAAACCCATAGTTAGGCATAAGCTATATGAAGTGGGAGGAGACTCAGAAGATTGATGAGCCCTCAGAAATTGTTTAATGAGTACATGTGCCTCTTTGACAGATTATTAAACTGAGGCCCATGTATATTAATCATAGGTTTAGAGCTGAAAAGATTATATAACACCCCAAATTTACATATTTTGGGTATGTACATAAATATTTCTATGATATCTCTTTTATTAGAATGTGTTCCTTTAGGGCTGGAACCTTGTTTTTGCTTTTATTTGTATTTTCAGTGTTTAGCACAGTATTTGGCACATAGTTGACATTTAATGAATATTTATTGGCTGATAAGGAAATGGATAGCAAAAAATGTTAGGTCACACAGTCAAAAAATATTTATTAAACACTAAGTGTCAGACACTATGCTAAGCACTGGGAATTCAAAGAAAGGATGGAAAAATAAGGAGCAAAGGAATGAGGAGAAGGGAGAAGGTGGGAGGAAAAAGAAAAGAAAAATAATTTTTAGAGGTTTATATTGAATTACATCTCCAATTAAATGCAAATATCTGGGTCTGTTATATATTGAAAATGCTTAGTTATGTCCTCAAAAAGTCCAGTTTTCAGAAAAATGCATATTTTAAAATTATTTATTTTGAGATATATTTTAAAAAATATAAAATTAGTCTTTGAAATTGACTTATTGATTGAAAAAGTATTTTTGTCATTTAAGAAAATGCATATGAATTCAATCAGAAACTAAAATTTCAATAGCTACAAACATACAGTAAAACCAAAATAAAGTATTTTCACTGACAATGAATTAAATGATTGGCAATAAATGCAATGCATATTTTACTTATGGTAAAGCTAAGCATTCTTTTTATTTTTGTATCTTTTCAGCTAATTAGGGTCCTCATTAAAGAGCCCTGAATCTAATTCATCTTCTTCCTTTCTTCTCCTTTTGTGTTTTTTCTCCCATATTTAATTTATCTCAACTTAATGAAAAGTATCTGAACTTTACTTGAGTTAATGTTTTGCTCCAACCTGAAGTGGTTTAATTGAGGAAAATACACAGGTACTTTCTGCTGTGCATTTTTCTTAAATTATCAATACATTTTCTTTATAATTAGGGAGCAATGTTCAAGGTGCTGGAAGAGCAGGACCCTGCTATTTGTAGTTGATTAACTGCCTAGGAGATATTAGACCACTTAATGAAGGACAAAAACTTCTTAGTACCCAACCCAAGAAAGGATTTCCTGCCAAATGGTTCTCTCTGAAATCTCCATTTAACAAGAATGACTGTTGCTGCTGTAGACATTGAGCTGTCCTGAGGTAAGAGATTACATGACCTCTGCTCCCTTCTTTGCTGCCTTAGAGTTCAATTTCCCTATTAACAAAAAAAAAAAATGTTTGTAGCAAGTAGGCAGCAAGGGGAGAAAAACAGAATAAAAAAGAAGCCTGTCTCAGTCAGGAATAGCTAATTACATACTCTTTAGCACTAGCCAAAGAGAAGATCTTCTGTGACATAGTCCCTGTTCTTAAGTAGATCAGGATAAAGCAATCAGTATGCTCATATATGATTCACACTCTATACTGGGTGAGGAAAACTTCACTCATAGCAAATCCTAGAATGGTTCTTAGCCTAGTGATAGTGAGGTCAAGAGGGTACATGGAGCCCCCATAAACGAGGGAGTACCGCACACAACAAACACTACTCTTCTACTAGATTATGGCCATCCTTAAGAGCAGGGTTGGATTAAGTGAAGCTAATATAGAATTTCCACTTGAAAAGGACCTTTGGTATCACCCAATCCAAGAAGTTCAGAATTGGTAGGAATATCAAAGGTAATTTACCTAATCCATTTAATTCAGAGCTGAATAAGAATCCTCTCTAAAAAACATCCAATACAGAGAAAAGAACCAAGAGGGTAGGGTAAAGGTAGCATTCTAGCCAGTTTCACAAAATTTCCCTTTAAACAATTTGAAAATATTATATCAGATCATATTCTAAAGTGATATAGCCAAGAAAAGGTAAAAATGAGACATTCTTTGAGCCCAGGACAATTTAGTAGGTCAAAAAGAGAAGTCTTTACCGGGGTGGGAGCTGACCCAGATCACAGCTTGACAGCTATGAGCTCACACCAGCTATGAGCCTTTGAGGCAACAGTGGTCACAACAGCAGAGGTACCATTGGGTGTTCTCACAGCTCAGAGATGGAAAGGGTATCATTGTCCCAGAATGGCGTGCAGGACTGAGTACTATCTGGCAACTTCATTGGATATTTCCCAGTTCTATGTCACAATTCCAGGAGAGAGAGGAGTACTTACAGTTCCAACGGAGCAGGAGCTCTAGATCCAGGTTCTCAGCTCCAGGGAGGAAAGAGATGGCATCCTATTTCCAGGGCACAATTGCAGGCATGATAGGAGTTGTCATGACAAAACAACGGTTCTACTTGGGTAATGTGGGGAGCCAGTTATGGGGAGCCCTGCTGTCCTACAGCAGGGCTGAGAAAGTGGGACTCCTGGAATGGTGAAAGTAGAGAGCCAATGTTTATTCTTCCAGGCACAAGCTTTATAGAGCCATACTCCTCCTCCCTAATTGTTTTCCCCTGAGGACATTGTGCACTTTCCTATTCCCAGGCTGTGGGTATAAATGCCATGCTTATGTGGAAGACCTAATCCACACACCTGTGTGTTTCAGCTCTTTCCCCAGGGATGGGGAACTGATCCAGGCCGATCAGCAGGCCAAACACCTGAGAGAGCTTGTTCAGCCATCAGGGTCAGAGTCCCACTGACCTGTGGTCCTCTACAGGGTAAAGGCCAGAGCATAGACCAGGAGAGCAATAACCACAACTTTCACTACATCTTGGAAGCACCAACACTTTACAAGCACTCAGAAGTAGCTATGAATAGAGGATAAAAATTTGAAAGTTCATACAATGACTACCCCCAGAGGTTAGCAGAGTTCAAATCTGGGAAAAAAAGATCAAAGTCAAGAAATAGTCTGGAAAAAAATGAACAAATAACAACAGTAAAGACCCTGATTGTTTTTTAAAGTTACTATGGGGATAGGGAAGCACAAAATACAAATCTGCAAGACAAATATGTGAAAATATTAATAAGTATGACCTCAAAGTCATGCAGATTGGATACAAGCTCAGCATAAATTTGCATAAGAGTTAAAGAAAGAGATAAAAAAAGGACAAAGATGATGCTAAAAATGAAATAATAATGGTAGAGAAAAATGGTCAAAAGAAATGAAAATAATGCAAGGAAATTATGCCTGCTTGCATGGGGTTGTGCTGAAGTACATGGAGGTCTGACCTCTAGAGTATAATTCTTTGCCCAGGGCTATACTGAAGCATGAGGTAGTTCTTGGAACTGCAGTTGGCCAGTTCCACAAGCTATGCTAAGGCACATGGGGCATTCTGGTGTTAGCATTTGTCTGCTCCACCACACTGGGGCTCAGGCTCTCCCACTGGTTTGCTGAGGCGTGGCTTCCTACTGGTTTGCTGGGAGCCTTCCTGTCCTGGACTGTGCTCCCCTTTTCACTCAGTGAGACATACATTTCTTGCTGATATTCCAAGTTTCTTGGACTAAAATATGGTTTTGCCCCATTTTTGATGGTTATTCCAATCCAGGATTTGTTTAGGAGTCCTATTTTATGGTTGTTTAGTAATGTACTGCTTACTCCAACTCCATGGCTCCTGGAAGTCCCTTTTAGGAAAATATGAAAAGAGAATTAAGAGCTTAGTGAAAGAGGCCAAACAAAACCAACAACAACAACAACAAACCCTAAGAAAATAACTCCTTACAAAACAGAATTGGCCAAATAGCAAAAGATGTACAAAACCTTAATAAAGAAAATAAATAATTAGAAATGAAAATTGATGAACTGGGAAAATAGGCACAAAATTCATTGAATAAAATGTTTCCCTAAAAATTAGAATTGGTCAAGGGGAAACTAATGACTCCAAAAATTAAAGAAATTGAATTGAATTAAAGAAATTAAGAAACAACAAAACAAAGTCAAAGAATGAAAAGAAGAAAATTATAATATTTCATTAAAATTGATCTGGAAAACACATCAAGGAAAGATAATTTTTAAAAATTATTGGGCTACTTGAAAGTCATGGTAAAAAAAAGAAGTCTAGACATCATATTTCAGGAAAGTGTAAAGGAAAACTGCCAACTTATCTTAGAACCAGAGGACAAGATAAAAATTGAAAGAATCCTCTGATCACTTCTTTAAAGAGATCCCCAAAAGAAAACTTCCAGGAATACTATAGCCAAATTCCAAGTTCAAGGAAAAAATACCACAAGTTTCCAGAAAGAAACCATTCAAATTCCATGGAGTGGGTCAAGATAACACAAGATTTAGCATATACTACTATAAAGGAGCAAAGGAATTGTTATATTGTATTCCAGATGGCAAAGGCAGCTAGGACTACAACCGAGAATAATCTACCCAGACAAAATTGTGTATAATCCAACAGGGGAAAGTGAAGATTTAATTAAATAGAAGTCTTTCAGAATTCCTGATGAAAAGACCAGTGCTGAATTGTAAATATGACATTCAAATGCAATACCTAAGAGAAAGAGATAAAAAGGTAAACATGAGTGAGAAAACATGAGAAAATTAATGATTACACTGTTTACATGTCTAAGAGGAAAGATGATACATGTAACTCCCAAGAACTTTATCATTATTAGGGCAATTAGACAGAGGTCTTAAATGGATTTCTGTTTTGCTGGTATGATCTCAGAAGAAACATGGGAGGGAGAGAAAGAACAATATCTTGAGAGAAGGAGGAAAGGAGAGGAAGAATAAAGTTATTTCACATATAAAGACACATGGAAGAGTTTTTACAATGGAGGGGAATATGGGTGTGGGGAAACAGGCAATGCTTGAACTTCACTTTTATCTGTACCATTTCAAAAAGGGTATAATACAAGTCAGAGGTACAACTTCACACCTATTAGATTGGCCAACATGACACAAAAAGAAAATGAAAAAATGCTGGAGGGGATGCGAAAAAGAAATTGAGACATTGATGCACTCTTGGTGGAGTTGTGAACTACTACAATCATTCTTCAGGACAGGGACTATGCTCAAATGGCTATAAAATTGGGAATCCTATTTGACTCAGAAATATCATTACTAGGTCTCTATCCCAAAGAGATCAAAGGGGAAAGAATTTATTGACACAATAATATTTTCTGCAGACCCTTTTGTGTGGCAAATAATTGGAAATTTAGGGAATGTTCAATCATTGGGGAATGGCTAAAAAATGTTATATTATGTGATTGTGATGAAAGACTACTGTGCTTTAAGAAATGATGAAGAAGATGGGTTTAGAAAATAAATCAGGGGAGACATGAACTGATGCAAAATAAAGTGGACAGAAACAGGGGTGGCTTGGTGGTGCAGTGAATCGACCACAGGACCTGGAGTCATGAGGACTTTAGTTCAAATCTGGCCTCAGATACTTAACACAAAAACTAGCCATGTGACCTTGGGAAAGTCACTTAACCCCAATTGCCCTCCAAAAAACAAAACAAAATAAAAAAGAGGACAGAAAAAGGAGAACAATTTGAACACAAGCAGCAATATTGTAATGATCAAGTGTGATATGCTAATCTGATAAATACGATGATCTACAAAAATTTCCAAGGGTGGGTGATGCAAAAGCTAATCTATGTCCAGAAAGAGAACTAATCAACAAAACTCTAATTTTTAGCATTTTCCCCTATTTTTATTGTTTGTTTTACAACATGGATTACATGGAAATATGGTTTACATAATTTCACGTGTATAATAGGCATCATGTTGCTTACATTCTTAATAGATTGGGAATGGGATGGAAGGAGGAAGATAATTTAGAATTGAAAGCAAGAAAGTAAATTTAAAAAATTCAGTATGTGGCCATATAGCCTTACTTTGATAACCTAAAGAGAATGGAAACCCAGCACCTCTCCAATAGCTTCTTTTATATTGGAACATTGTCTTCTATATTGAGATAGCTGCAATTTTTAGAAAAGTTCTGACATTAATTAGAAAATAGATTAGATATATATCATTTTGTAAAGTCTGGTCATTAATCTCACTTCAGTTTTGTGGGGAAATCAGGGAAAGTTTAATCCCTTTACCATACAACAATTTATTTCTAAACATTTTTTTATTTTTAAATTTTGAGTTTCAAATTCTCTCTCACTCAGCCCCTACCCACTGAGAAAGCAGGTAAAGGGATAGCAAAACACATTTTCAGGGGGCAGAGACAAGATGGCAGAGTAGTTAACAGCACTTCCACAGGACTCCAGCTCACACCACTTCAAATTTATGTAAAAGGAGACTCTGAAAAAACTCTGGAGCTACAGAACCCACAAAATGACACAGAGAAGCTAACCTCCCCCTGAGGACAGTCCAGCAGCTCGGCAGGGAGCAGACAGCACAGTGAGCCATGCCCAAGCTGATGTGAATCCTGACTCAGAGGTTTTAGCCACAGGGCAGCCCAACCAGCAGCCTGCTGGATGGACACCAGAACATGAGCAGCTATGGCATTTCCAGAATTATCAACACATGGATGCCAAGGACAAAGTGAGAAGTCAGTGCAGTATGGACTTTGGGACCTACTAGGTGGGAGAGTGCATCAGCCCCTCTTTCTCTTGGGGGCAAGAAGTCACTGAGACCCTGAGCAGCTTTCTCCATGTTGCAGCTTCAGCTACTCTCCTGTGGATTGTGGGGGGACTGGGTGATCAGTCAGGGGGGCAATCACTCTTGCTTTAACCTTCTCAGATCTGGATTGTGGTCTGGGGTAGAGGTCTTGGGGTGTGTGACCAGCTTGCCAGAGCGCGTGGAGGTTACAGAGAAGGCACCCAACTAATACCTCTGGCAGCTGAGTAAACCCCAACATTTGAGATTGAAGCTCCGCTGTCTGGTGGCAGAGTCCTACTGTGGCAACAAGCCCAAAAGTCAAGTAATTGAGTGGCAACATACCCAGGCAAAGGAAACAAAATAAACAGAAAAATTCAATACTAGACTGCTATTTTGGGGGCAAAGAGGATTGAAGCATGGAACAGGAGGAGGACTGGGAGGTCAGAACTCCTGCACTAAAAGCTCTAAATGAAAATATGAGCTGCTTACAGGCCATAGAGGACCTTAAGAAGCAGATAAGAGAAGTGGAGGAAAGATTGGGAAGAAAAATGAGAAAGATGCAAGACAAGTATGAAATGAGAATCAAAAGAGAAGCTTAAAAATAGACTAACTCAAATGGCAAAAGAGGCTCAAAAAGACAATGAGGAGAAGAATGCTTTAAAAAGCCAAATTTGCCAGATGGAAGAAGAATCTCAAAAGCTCACTGAGGAGAATCATTCCTTCAGAATTAGACTAGAGTAGATGGAAGCTAGTGATTTTATGAGAAATCAAGATGCTGCTAAGCAGATCCAAATGAAAGAATAGAAGGCAATGTGAAATATCTCATGGGAAAAACCACTGACCTGGAAAATAGATCCAGGAGAGATAATCTAAAAATTATTGGACTACCTGAATATAATTATAAAAGAAAGAACCTATGGGACGGCTAGGTGGTGCAGTGAGCTGGCCCTAGAGTCAGAAGGACCTGAGTTCGGATCTGGCCTCAGACACTTATCACACACAAACAAAAACCTAGCCATGTGACCTTGGCCAAGTTACTTAACCCCAATTGCCCTCCAAAAAACAAAAACCAAACAAACAAACAAACAAAAAAACAAAAAACAAAAAAGAACCTAGAAATCATGCTTCAAGAAATTCTCAAGGAAAATTGCCCTGAGGTTTTAGAACCAGAGGGCAAATTAGAGGTTGAAAGAATCCACGGATCACCTTCTGAAAAATATCCCAAAAAGAAAACTCCTAGGAATATTATAGCCAGGTTCCAGAATTTCCAGATCAAGGAGAAAATATTACAAGCAGCCAGGAAGTAACAATTTCAATATTGTGGAAACACAATCAGGATAGCTCAGGTTCTGGCAGCTTGTACACTGAGGGATCAAAGGACTTGGAATATAATATTCCAGGGGTAAAGGTGATGGGATTAAAACAAAGAATCACCTACCCAGCAAAACTGAGTATCATGTTTCAGGGGAAAATATGGTCATTCAGTGGAATAGAGGACTTTCAAGCATTCTTGAGGAAAAAACCAGAGATGAATAGAAATTTTGACATTCAGACACAAGAAGCAAGAGATGCTTGAGAAGGTAAACAGGGAAAAGAAATCATAAGGAACTTATCAAAGTTGAACTATTTACATTCCTACATGGAAAACTGTAACTGATGAAACCTTCTTCAATATGAAAATAATTGAAGGAGAGTATATGGGAATATGAATATATATTTGAATAGGTGTATATATATGTTTACAGGTATACATAGATAGAGGTCGAATTTAATAGGAAAGGATGATACTTAAAATGTTGAAATTAAGAGTTGAGAGAGGAATAAAATAAGAGGAGATGGGGAGAAACAGAATGAGGTAAACTATCTCATATAGAAGAGGCAAGGGAAAATGATTACAAGGGAGGGGAAGAACAGGAAGGCAAAAAGGCAAAACCTTGTTCTTATTGAATTTGGCTCAGGGAGAGAATGACATACATACTAAATAGGATATCTCACCCTACAGGAGAGTAGTGGGGAAGGGAATGAGAGGGGGGGTGATGAAAGGGAGGGCAGGCTCAGGGGGAGGGAAGTTGGAAGCGCCCACTTTTGAAAAGGGACAGGATCAAAGTAGGGAATAGACCAAGTGGGAGGTGGGATAGAAGGGAGGGGAATATAGTCAGTCTTTTACAATATATATACACTATGGTAACATTTTGCATAGCTAGATATGTACAACATATACTGAATTGTTTGTCTTCCCAGTAAGAGAGGGTGACAAGGAAGGAAGGGAATGAATCTGGAATTCGAAGTTTTAAAATCAAATGTTTAAAAATATATAAATACTATTATTAATACTATCTTACATATAATTGGGAAGTAAGATATACAGGCATTGGGGCACAGAGATTCACCTTGCCCTACTGGAAAAGTGAAGGGCTTATAGGAGAAGGTGTGGGAGAGAGCAGATTGGATGAGGGGATATCTTGTGGGACTGCTATTCTGGGGGGTGGGTAAGGGAAAATGGGGAAAAATTGTAACTCAAAATCTGTGGGAAATAAATGATGTGAACCAGAAGTTAATAAAGCATTACAAAAAACCAAACATGTTTTCATATTAGCCAAATAAAGGAGCAAAAAATAAAATAATTTTACTTCAATTTGCACATCAATTCTCTTACACATGGATAGAAATTTTTTTCTCTCTTCTCCTACAACATTTATCATTTCTGCTATGTATGAGATGGTACCTCACGGGTATTTTTAAAAGTGTATGTCTCTTTACTCTATGCTGATTTAAAGCATTATTTTCAATTTGGCTATAAAGAGTTTTAATTTTTTTCTTCTTCTGAAAATTATCCATATCATTTGATCATTTATCAATTTGAGAATGGCTCTTATTTTTTAAAATAAATTTCCCTAAATTCTCCATATTTTTGAGAAACATGACCTTTATTAGAGAAACTTGATGTAAATTTTTTTATTTTACTTCTTTGTCTATAGTACCTTTTGTAGTAAAATGTAGTTTCTTTTATCATCTCTTTTATTTACATCTCTTTTTTGTCTGATATCATGATGGTTACCCCCTAGCTTTTTTTTAAAATTCAGCTGAGTGAAGCCTGATAGATTCTGCTCTAACTCTCTATATCAATTCTGTGTCTTTCTGTTTCAAGTATGTGTTATGTAAACAACATGTTGGATTCTGGATTCTAAGTCATTTGTGCTATACAATTTCATTTTATGTGCAAACTCATCTCATTCAACCACAATTCTCTTTTACCCATGCTGTATTTCCATATTTCATATATTTTTACCCTAGAAGTAATTTTAGCAGCCAACTAGTCCAAGCCATCATTTTACAAACAAGGAGATAGTTACCCAGAATAGTTCGGCAATTTGCTTAAGGTAACATAGGTAGTAAGTTTCCCCATAAGCCATGAGTAGTTACTAATTTTCTTTTCTTACTTCAAGATCAAGTTTAATGGATGCAACTACCTCATTCTAAAGATGAAGAAGTAAGTCTGGAGAGGAGAAGCAACTCACTCACAAAGCTAGCCCTGTGTAAATCTATTTATTGGACCTTAGTAACTATGAGGGCAGCTAAGTGAAACATATGGATAAGTGCTGGGCCTGGAGACAGGAAGACTCCTTTTCATGAATTCAAATACAACCTCAGACACTTACTAGTTGTGTGAAGCTGGGAGAGTCCCTTAATTATGTTTGCCTGACTTCATCATTTGCAAATACCAGGTTTCTGATGAATATAATTATGCTATACCATTAGGGAGTAAGGGTAAGAATCACACTTTTCCTTTATCCAAGGAAAAATTATAAACTCTTGATATATAGATATAATTCAGTGCTTTCCTGGGAGCTGCCTTCTAAGGGAGAGCTTGATTTAAAATATTGTCCATAGATAGTTTCACCAGGACATGTACCAAAAATTACTATTGTCGGTCATAATTGTAACTGAAGCCAATCCAAACTTTTTCTCTTTACCAGTCCTAGCACAGTGAATGTTGGCATTCATTTGCTTAAGGATTACTCGGGGTGAGAGAATGACTCTGTGACCATGGTTTATAGTGAATCTAATTAACCTACCCAGGCAACAGGCCTACATCTTTGGCCTTAGAGTTCTAACTGTGCTAATTAACTCTAGTGGATTTTTAAAAATAGCATAAAGCAACGCCAAATAATTAATTCCTGAGAGCAGATAGCAGACAATGAGTAATTTACTGATGGAGAATTCGAATAGCTGTGTAGAAGCTCACCAGGCTGTTGATCATCATAATTCCCACAAAGTCTTACAAACTACATTTCAGCCTTACTGAGCCATTTCTAGTTTTATGAAAACAATGTTCCATCTCCCATCTCTGTGCCTTTGCACAGGCTGTCTCCAATGTCTGGAATGCATTCTTTCTTCACCTTCTCTTATAATCTTTGAATTTCTTTAGTGTTCACCTCAAGTTTTACTTCCTGGAAAAGGCTTTTTATGATTCCCATAGTTGCTATTGGTCTCCCCTATGCCAACAATCTTTACTTAATGAGGCACCTACTGTACTCCCTCCAATAGAATGGGAGTTCATTAAGGGCAGGAGGTGCTTTGTTCCCTGGGCTCTTGGTATATGGTAATAAATAGTACTTTATAAATGCTTGCTAGATTAAATTGTATTGAATTGAATTTGTCTTCAAAAGGTTCTCTGTTTAAGTTACCATTGTAACTAAAAACAAATATTAGAAAAAAGGCTTTGAAAATCAAAAGTCAGCAAGAAAGAAGAATTTATTAAATGTCTTCTATATGTCAGCACTATAATTAGTGCTTTACAAATACTATCTCATTGGTTACTTACGATAACCTTGGGGGTAGATGCTATTATAGTCCCTATTTTAAAGTTCAGGAAACTGAGGTAAACAGGGGCTAAGTTATATGCTTAAGGTTAAGCAGCTAATAAGTATCTGAGACCAGATTTGAGACCACCATGGCGACTCATGCATTGATATTAGGTACTTAATAAATGCTGGGTGGCACAAATTAAATTGAGTTTTCAAGATCTAAATTTTGAGAACTTGTACAATGATAAGAACATCAAGAGACCATGGATATTGGATTATTGTTTAATTTAATAAATAGATGTATATAAAACAGAGGTAGAGGTGGAAAGGAAGCAGTAACCTCGCTGAGCTCCTCTGTCACTAAGTCCAAAAGGGTAAATCTGAGCGGATTCCGGAGTGACGGAGCCCAGTGGAAGACAGAGTGTGGCAGAATCCAGCCCAGGAGGTTGCCCAGAGTGTCCGCACAGGTCGAGGGCAGAGCGCGTGGGGTCTGCACAGCTCAGACCTAAGAGCAGGCAAGCAGACTACACCAGAGAGAGAAAAAGCTCCAGCCTGCAGACTTACCAAGGACGAATCACAGTCATCTCGCAGAGGGAACGGAGGATCATTGGAGCCAGGTAGGAGAGTCGCGCCCCCAGTGGAGAGAGTGGCTTCTCAGGCTGCATTCATCCCCCAGCCCAGAAGTTTAGAAACTGCCTGCCTGTA